>NIPS01000010.1:3220284-3287933 GCA_002215975.1 Dryadomyces quercus-mongolicae | reverse complement strand
TTTCTCTTCCAGCTCTTTCAATTTCGAAGAGTTAGCGCGGGTATCTTGTCGAGCGCGTCGGCCGTTCATTCTATTCCGAAGTGTTGAATATGGGACGTTGTAGGCCTTTGTAGCAGCTCGAATACTGAAATCCTTATTTTTTTCAATAGCTTTTAAAGCTAAGAGCACTCTGCCCTCTAGAGAAGTAGTTTCCATCGTTTGTTGTAAAGAACAACGTGTTGAAAATAGAAAGTGATTGTTTGACAGTAAAGTGATCCACTCGCTTGTCTGATCCACTCGCTTATCAACTACGTTATAAAGAAATCAATATTAATTAAAATAATTCCAAAGCAAATACTTTTATTTTCCAAAGCAATAGAACTGGTCGGGTAGCCAGGCGCTCAGGAATGTACACCCTGCAAGCCCTATGGCTTGTCTATAGAATATTCTACAATACACTGGCTGATCGTGGCAGGAACACGCTGCTGCCGAAAGCACAAAGCCCCAGGGCGGCCGGGATCCAGAAGGCCACGGAAATGGCCTGGCCGTAAGCAGCACGAACAGCTAGTGCAACATCCGAATCCAGTTGCCGTAAGTAGTCCAGACTCTTTAGAACCTCTGCCACGATTTTCTCGGAATCGTGCTGACTGCCTAGTCGCTCGTTTAGGATAGTGATGAGAGCCATATGGACGACCGCAGTAGTAGCCGAGAGACCAGTGATGGCTCCGACAGTACGGAAGAGGTACGATGACGAGATGGCCACGGCCTGAGTTTCATGAGAGGAACAAGAAACTAAAATTCTGTGTTAGCACAAATCAAAGTATTATACTCGGTATATCTTGCTCACTCAAGTTCACCAGCGTCGCAATGATACCAAAGCCGTTGCCCACGTGGGCCACCACGTTTCCCAAGACGAGGCCACCGATGCCATCTTTGGCATGTGGACAGACCAGCACGACGATGGCATTTCCGATGGCCAACAAAGCATAGCCAGTCAAGTTGATCCAGTAAAGAGAGACGGCACGTTTCAGCAGAAAGCCGCAGATGAGTGTGCCGGACACCTCGGCGATGGTGCCGGGCACTAACAGCAGCGACGTGGTGAAGGCGGAGGCAGATACCACAGATGCCTGATACAGCAGTGAGAGGAAGTAGACCTGGGAAACGTTGGCTCCAAAGGCAAAGAAGCTCGACAAGTAGCTGGGAAGTGCTGCTCGTCGCGTCACCACGGCCGGTGGGATGACCGGCTCGGCCGACACCGCCGTCTCAACGTAGACGAAGATAGCTGCGAGAGCAGGTGTCACCGCCAGGGGCACGTACGAAGTAACCTGGCTCCAGCCAACCGTGCTGGCTTGGTCGATGCCGACGATGAAGGAGGCCACTGCTGCAAAAAGAGTGCAGGCACCGATGAAGTCGATGCGTGCTATCGACTTGCGCTGGACATTTTGTCTGTCCTGTCTGCCCTGTCTGTCCTGCTTGTCGTCGACATCCAATACCTTCACAACACCCACAAAAGCCACAATACACAACGGGACCTGTGCAAAAAAGGACCACCGCCATCCCCAGGTCGAGTCGGCAAAGGCTGCACCAATAGGGCCACCGGCGCCGGCACCCGTGGCAAAGATGATATTGATAACACCCTGCCACAGGCCACGGTCGGCCAGAGGCACTAGGTCACTGAGCAGGATGGTCACCACTGTCGTCATGCCACCGCCGCCCACGCCCTGCCACAGCCGAGCCGCAAACAGCTGCCAGATAGACTGGGCGAGTCCGCAGAAGAGACATCCCAGACCAAATACAGCGTAAGCGAAGAGCAGACAGTTCTTGCGTCCGAAAATGTCGCTGAACCGGCCGTACATGGGCTGGAACGTGCTGATGGTGAGGTAATAGCCCAGAGCCACCCAGCTGGTGCGGTCCAATGCATTCAGGTCGCTGCCGATCCGACTGTAGGATGCAATGACAACTGTCTGGTCGGCTGCTGCCAAGAAGATCTATTCTCTGTCAGGTCTGTCTTTCCATTCTTGCAACTTCTGCTTATACTTACACCAACGCTCACGACGAGAATAATGGAAAGGAGGTTTGCCGAGCCGCTTGCCTTGTCCGTCTCCGTCTCCGGATCATGGCCGGTTGTGCTGCTACTGCTGCTGCTGCCAGGGCTACCACTGCCCCTGTTGTCGATATCCTGTCCATTGTGCAGGAGTGCCGTCCTCTCCTGATCTTGGCGTTGTGTCACAGTCATGGCGTCAGCTTGTCGTTTCCTCTCCGTTTTCCTCTGGTGCCTTTTTCCGTTTCCTTCGGAAACTAATGCGTGTACGTCCGATGCGGGTTGGCCGTTGTCTCACCGCTGATTGGCCGCATATGTTGGCCGTCTGCTCGCCGTCAAATTTGCGGCCAATCATGGCTTCTGCCAGGTACAATGCAACCTATGTTGCTCCACTATAGCTTCTTGTCCAGACGAGCTTTACAACACGGACATCCCTTCCATGTTTTGATTTCTTGTCATTCACTTTGTTTAAAAAGAAAAAGAAAAAGCGTTTAACCCCTTTGTTCGCATCAGTCTTTCATTATGGTTCAATACGTTCGGTCCGCAGATCCTCAGGAACAGTCTGGCTGCCACCGATGCCGCTCCCAACTGTCTTCCGATTCTGATCCACGCCGCCAAGAGACATGTGCATGCCACTATGCCGCCGCCCGGGTGCAGTCCACCCTCCGACCATGTCGTCGTCCTCGTCGGATGCATGTCTCGTTGACGTTAGAATTTGATGCCATCGCCGGCTTCTTGGGCACAGGCTATGATCCGCGCATTAATTTTGCCGACCTCTCAACCGGCGCCTTCTCGGCTAATGTTGGTGTCGGTCGACTATTGAAGCTGTTTGATAAGCATGCTGTCGCAGACCACGTCTCGTGGTTTATACCGTGCCACACGGCGGAATCGTATCCTGAAGAGGCTGCACGCATCGCGCAGACCGGCTGTGAAATCGGCCTCCACGGCTACAGCCACGAGAACTGCGCATCCATGACGTTCGAACAGGAGAAAGACGTGCTTGAGAACTGTATCCGCATCATCCAGAAGCTCTCGGGACGCAAGCCCACGGGCTACCGTGCGCCCCTGTACTCGGCCCGTCAGCACACATTCGACCTCCTGCGCGAGTACGGTTTCCTCTATGACTCGACCATGAACGCCCACGACAGTAAGCCGTACTTTTTACCTGACACTATGAACCTCGTTCCTATCGTTCCCGACTACAGCAAGCCGGCTGCCTCGTGGATGCATCCCCTGCCACAGCCGCAACCTGTCGATCCGACGCGCTCGCTGATTGAAATGCCTGTCTCCTACTATACCGAAGATATGACACCGCTCGCCTTCTATCCCTACCAAGCCAACTCCCAGGGCTATATTTCCACCGACGTGGTAGAGAAGATGTGGTGGGACCGTTTTATGTGGCTATGGGAAAACGAGTGTGACGTGCACCCCGGGGACCTATTTGGTTCCTGGTTCTCCACCATTTGGCACCCTGAATCCTCCGGCCGGACACATATTATGCCCATGATCGAACGCTTCCTGGCCCGTCTGATTCACTTTAGCCAATACGAGGCACATGAAGGAGAGATCACATTCGAAACCATGGAGGAGGTAGCAAAAGCATTCCGGACCACCGAGATGGTCAAAGTGTTGTAATGTATTTCTTGGCTTTGAAACGGGAATTTTGAATAGCTGTATTCTTTTTTTTTCTTTTTTTTTTTCTTTAGTATTAGGTTCCATCTGTCAAAAACGTCATCTACAAGTATGGAGCATTCCAACCAACAGAACACACTAATTACTCAGTACGGAATAGACCCACTCTTAAAAAAAATTTGGCTATGACCTCATAACTCAATATTAAGAAGACCCCCAAATTCATGCAGCACTTTCAGTATCTCAATACATCATGAAGAATGCTACGGTCCTGGCATCGAGGTCCATTTGCCGCTTTATGGCCCGTCGGCATCTACACAGCGGGATGCCATTACAAGCGAGGCCGCGCAAGCAGAAAGAACCACCATCCATTGAAAAGCCTGACCCAGTTGCTTCCGCACCGAAACGGCGCAAAGTGAAGGCTACCAAGGCAGATGACGGCGTCAGCAATACATCCACATCGGTCAAGACAGGAGCTGGGCCGTCTGATGATGCCAATTTGCCATTGCCTTGGACCGGAAGGCTGGGATATGTATGTTTCAACCTTCTCTCTGGTTACTTCATCTGCTCACCTCTTTCAGGCCTGCTTGAATACATACTTGCGCTCAGCTCAACCGTCTGTGTTCTGTTCGCGCACCTGTCGCATCGCATCCATCATGGAGCACCGCCACCCGCTGCAGGACCCGTCGATTCCTGAGCATGCGACCAAGAATCGCCCAGATAAGACGAAGACACCGGATGTCCGTCTCGGCCAACTGTACCTCGAGAAACTGGGGAAAAGAAACGCGCGCGACTTGTCTACGTTGTTGCGCTGGAACGAGCGCTTTGGCATCCGCTTCTTGCGCATCAGTTCCGACATGTTCCCCTTTGCCAGCCATGCCGAGTATGGCTACGGCCTCGAGTTTGCGGCCGAGGAGCTTGCTGCAGCCGGGCGCATCGCCGCCCGCTTCGGCCATCGCTTGACGATGCATCCCGGCCAGTACACGCAGCTGGGCTCGCCGAAAGACTTCGTCATAGAGGGTGCTATACGCGACCTCGCCTACCACAGCGATCTTCTGAAGCGGCTACAGCTGCCGCCAGCGCTCGACCGCGACGCCGTGATGATCATCCACATGGGCGGCGTCTTCGGCGACAAGGCGGCAACGCTGGACCGTTTTTCCCATGTCTTTAAGAATCGTCTGACGCCGGACATGCGCGCGCGCCTTGTGCTCGAAAACGACGACATCTCCTGGAGCGTCGCAGACCTGCTGCCGCTGTGCGAGGAGCTCGGCATTCCGCTCGTGCTCGACTACCACCACCACAGAATCGTCGGCGGTGAAACAGACATCGGGCTTGCGTCCGTCGCGGCGAATACCCCGTTGGCTGCACGCATCCGTGCCACCTGGTCTGCCCGGGGCATCACGCCCAAATATCATTACTCAGAGCCATATTCCAAAACCGAACGTGCGCCAGCGCGGGACCGCCGCAAGCACAGCGCCCGGCCTGCCCATTTGCCGCCCTGTCCGGCCGATGCCGATCTGATGATCGAGGCCAAGGACAAGGAACAGGCCGTGTTTGCGCTCATGCGGAAGTACAAGCTTCCAGGCTATGAGCGTATTGGTAACGTAGTGCCATATGAGCGCACTGACGAGGGAGAGGGCGTGGATCCAGATGAAGCCAACATGGGCGGGCCAGAAGGACGTGTCTTCTGGTCAATGGGTCGGGGGGACTGGCTCAAGCGGAAGAGCAAAGGACGAAAGAAGGCATTGGAAAAGCTTAAGGCAGCGGAAAAGCTTAAGAAGGCTTAATGATGGAAAATGTATCATTGCAAGCGGTTCTAGCAAACAGCTTAGGAACCTGGTATCCAGAAAATGTACATAAAGCATTACAGCATATCCAACATGTATCCAATGCGGGCTTCTTCCTATCCAATTATCTCATATACAATTAATCATCACACGTCTATTCTCCCTTGGACTCAGACACAACACCACTGTTGCGAGCTGCCTCCTCCTTAGCGGCAAACTGTCCGTTGACGGGCGGGCTGTTTTCGGGCTCCATGGCATCGGCCGGGACCTCGCTATCGTCAATGTCGTCAATCTCCTCGGGGATGGTGAGGTTGAGGAACATGCAGATTGCAGCGGTAACGGCAAAGCCAGTCTCCATGACGAGGGAGATGGCGTCCAGGAAGGACGCGAGCGAGGTGTTGCTGCCGCTGTAGGTGAAGAAGTTGTCAAAGTAGCTGGAAACGAGCGTGGCACCGTAGCCAATGGCGAGGCCGGCCGTGAGGATGAAACGGTTGCGGCGGTTGAAGGGGACGCCGCGGGCAATAATGGCAATGCCACTGACGGCGACGGAGCAGAAGAGGAAAGTGGTCATGCCACCGAGGACGGCGCTGGGGATGGCGACGAGGGCGGCGGCGAACTTGGAGAAGACGCCCATGATGATGAGGAACATGCAGCAGCAGTAGCCTGCCTTGCGGTTGGCGCAGCGCGTCAGAGCAATGACACCGTTGTTCTGGGCAAAGGTGGTCATGGGCGTGGCCGTCATGAGGGCAGCGAGCACACCGTTGATACCGTCGGCAAGGACACCACCCTGGATGCGGCTCTCATAGATGGGACCCGACACCTCGAGGCGACTGACATCGCACGAGGCCGTGATGTCGCCAATGGCCTCGCAGGCGCAGATGATGAAGACGGCCAGCATCGGCAGCACGAGTGGCGCGTAGACCTTGAGCTTGAACGTGTGGACCCAGACAAAGTTCGCGGCCGGGGCGGCGTCGATGCCAGAGCGGTCAAAGTAGCCACAGGCGGCGGCGATGATGCAGCCGACCAGCAGGCCCATAACGACAGAAGTTGACCGCATGATGGGCGAACCGAAGCGCTCGCATATGATAATAGTGACAAAGACGCTGAATCCGAGACCGAGGAACTCGGCACTGCCCCATGGCAACGGATGTGGTGCGTCGATGTTGGGGCACAGGGCGTAGTAGGCAGAGGGATCGGTGGCGCTGCAGGAGCCCGAGCCGCCGGCCCAGTCTGTGAAGCCCGACTCAATGAGGGAGATGCCGATGAGCATGACAGTCGGGCCAGTCACGATAGGAGGGAAGATGCGCAACATCAACTTGGGAGGGAGGAAGGAGATGAGGATTTCAATGAGAGCGCACACAGCAGCTGTGCCGAGGATGGCGCCATAACCATCTGAGAGTGTTAGAGGGGGTAGTAGGAAAGAAGGAAGAACACATACCTGGACACGGCAGCTTGTTGCCATTCTCATCGGTCGGGCAGAAGCCGTTTTCGTACATTTGCGAAAATGCGCCCTCAGCCACGGGGATGATGGCAAAAGAGATACCGACGACGGAAATCAGACCGGTGCCGATGTAGTAGGGCGTCTTGTAGATGTGGAAGCGGGTGATCTGGATCAGAGACAGCATCCCCGAGACGATCAGTGCGGCCGAGACGAGATACTCCTCATCGGCTGTGGTCAAGTTGCCACCGGCACTGCCGGCCATGATGATGGGCGGTGAGATGATACCAGCCAGCATGGACAGAGCATGTTGGAACCCCAGCAGCAGTGCCAGCACCACGGGCATGGGGTCATTGAGGCCGAAGAAGGGCGAGGAGATCCGCGGCCGCTTCATGAACGGCAAGTTGGGCGTGAACAGGTAGGCGTAGTCATAGTCGCCCAATATTCCCTGGCGTGTGAAGAATGTTTTGCGGAGTTTTTGGACGAAACCGCCAAAGCTCTTGTGCCGCGTATCGGCCGCCACAATGGTGGACGGACCCTCTTCATCCATGATGGTTGTGGTAGGCGTATAACAGGAAGGGTAGGTGAGCTGTTAAGGTCGAGACGGGGTGGAAACGCGACACACGACCAGACACAGATCCGCAGAAAGACTGGCGACGGGCGGAATAAATATGGACAACCCGGAATATGACGACACCCACGTCTATTAAGTAGTACGACGTAAGAAGGGGGTGCAGATAATTTGTTAGCGGATACGATTGTACCGTTGGTTGGTCATAAGCATGGCAAAAGAAAAAGAAAAAGAAAAAGAAAAAAATTGATAACCCCCAATACGACGAGACAGCCTTGCACACTAAGTGGTTCCACCCACCTCTTCTTTCTACGCGGTCTGCCGATCACCGGCCAAGGTGCTGTGTCGTCTTGTTAGGCCCCAAAAGCACAACAGGAGAGCTTTTTGGCGGGGGAGACCGAAGAACTCTTCCGGGGCCGCTCAGCGCCGTTCCTGGATGTGGCACCTACTCCGTACATGGCTTAGACTACGCAGTTGACCATACTCCAGGCCCATGTCCGCGGCAACCTTGACAAGCCCCATTGTTCGATAAGCGTCGTTAAGCGGGTCGTATTCTGGAAACCTTTGCTCGATGGCTTCATGTAATACAATTGTGGTGAGAGCATCGTCTGAGCACCTGCGATCCTTCAGAGCCGCAAGATGACCGTGAAATCTCTTCTTGCCATCCGAGGTTCAGAGCTGTCCCGCGGCCCATTCTGAGCTCGCTTACGGTCTTCCCTTGGCGCTGCGCCATGGCACATGACACGAGTTCTTGTCCAATTCTACATCACCACACCAGGTGTTCCAGACCTCGAGGGCGACCGACGATGAAGCTTTTGGCAGGATTTTTTCTCTTATCAGTGTGACCCGCTCTCAACGGCAAGAATAAAAACGGGGCTGATAGATAACAGCAGCCCGCGGAGGCGACATATTTGATTGGCTATTAATAGGGTTTAATCCGAACCTGAACTAGTTTGTTTCGGCTGCCGGGAAGCTCTGTCTGGGCTCTGCTGTTTTGGGATTCGTCCTCCCCTGCCCGTAGGCGGCTGCCGCCGCTCTCCAGCGGCAACCGCCATTTCTCTCCTGTTTTGGAGCGCACATGGGCAGGCGAGAAAAGTCTTCTTATCACCACGAGGCCTTGTGACTCGGCTGTCAGCCACAGAGAAACGTCTGGCCACCGGGTTTCGCCGTCCAGAATACGAATCATGAATTTTTTTTTGCACGGACTCGTTGTCAGCATTACGAAGGAATAGTTCCCCAGCTAGAGAACCCAAGTGTATGCAAAATGTCCACTATGTTTGTGTTTGTACGTAAAATCCGCCTTCTTAGAGTATCATCCTTTGGATCTTTTTTTTTGCATTTAGCAGTTTTGCAGCATCTCATTGGCTGCCCGTTTGAGCAGCTGAAACCTCCGACCAATGAGAATTTCACGATACGGAGATTAAGTCCCGATAAGATTGTGTGGGGTTCGCCCGTGAGGCATTTATGTAAGATGTATTACTCCGTACCAGCAGCAGCCGGATGCTCAGCTCTACGACGAGTCAATTTTATTTCTCACATAAATACGGAACAGGTTCCTGCCAAGGCCGGCCTCACGAAGGACCGTAAACTAAAATAGTATATCGCTAAGAAGTTGTCTCAGGCGAATTTCAGTTGTAATTTGTATTATTTCGTACTTCGTACTTTGTATTTCAAAGAAGAAATCAAATCTCGAAAGTATTACGAGTACTCCGTAAACAGGGATATTCAAGATGGCAGGGTTGTACTCGTAGGCTGCCAAGACTCGTTAATCATTTCATTGGGGTATCTGGAAATCTATACGGAATACGGAGTAATGTCAGACCAACTGGTCCCAAAGGCCTGTCCTCAGACAGTCATGCAAGATGACTTGCATCTTGATATCAAATCCACCTGGCCTTGTCCCCCTTTTCCCTTTTCCCTTTCCCCTTCCCCGTTCCCCGGTCCGTGCCACTGAGTGTGAGTACGGAATACTCCGTACGGAGTACAAGCACAATCCATGCTGCACTCCCCACCAACAGCTATTAGAGCTCGTCCCTCAGGTTGTCCCACTCGCCGCTCTCAATTAGCTCAATGACATGGCTCACCGTCTTGAAATGTCGGTATAGCGGCGCGTCTTCGCCCAAGCCCCAAGCAAAGACACCGCCCAGCCGCCTATTTCTCACGACCAGCGGGAACTTCTTCTTGGCAATCGTGTCAGGCGTCTCAAACGTCCACCATAAATCTTCACTGCTGTCCCAATAGTAGTGGCCGCCCTCGACGCTGTCGTAGCGCCCCCTTGTCATGGCTCGACGAAATGAGTCCTTCACGTCCGACGGAACCTTATCGTCCCATGAAAAGGAGCCCGAGAGACCGAGGTCCGCACCGGTTTCTGGGTCCTCCATCACAAGCGTCCGACAGCCCACGGGCGCCAATCCTTGGTTAACGCGTCGCTGCAGGCCGTTGTTAGCATGTGGTTGCAACAGACACCGAAAAGAAGTACGGAGTACGGAGTAGTGCTCACCTGGCAGTCCTCGTGCTCGGTCTTGAAGTACTTCACATAATAGGCATAGCCCAAGTTCAGGCGCTGAGGAGCTGCACCAGCAGCAATGTAGGCGTCGACCGCCGTCAGACTGTTCTGGATGCCGGAATGGTGGGTGGTGACGCTGTCGCGCCGATTCATCAGATCGTATGTCATGACATTGAGGAAGTCGACACTGTTCATAATGCGTGGCACCGTTTTCCGCGTGAACGCAAGCATGTCCCCAGGCTTGCCCGGCACGGCGGCTGAGACGATTCTGTCAGGCCCCAGAGCTTTCCGGATCTCCGCGAGCAGCAGTGGATACGCCTCAATTTCCCATGCCTTCTCCGCATTGGGCACCTGCCGGTAGTCCTCGCCATTGCCCCCCGGGTATTCCCAGTCGACGTCGACGCCATCGGCTCCCGTGACCGTCACCATGGTTGCCATGTTCTCTGCAAACAGCCTCCGAGACTGTGCGGTCCGTGCAGCTGTCGAGAAACCGGCGGTGTCGCCCCAGCCACCCACGGCCACGAGGATCTTGGTGCCGGGCGCGAAGAGGGTACGGCTGCGGTCGACGGTGGTGAAAAGAGGCCAGTCGGTACGGTTCACGCCCTCAGGATCGTTGAAGGTATTCGAGCCCATAAACGCTAGGGCCACATGCGTGACATACTCCATCTCGGGCAGCGTGGAGGGGACATCTTGGTGTTGTCTATCCAGGACAACACGTCAGCGGGAAAAAGACAACCAAAGAGGAGAGAGGAGAGCAGAAAAAAATAGAGCGTAATGTGGACCAGAGAAAGCCATACCCCGTCAGATACACAATATTGCGCAAAGACTGGGTTGCATTTGGCTGCCCCCTAGCTGAGAGGAGAAACAGCACAAAGGTGAGCACAAAGACAACCGTAGCCATGAGCGTCATTCGTAATAATAGTCGTAATAATAGTCTACAGACAACTCGGGTCTGTCGGAATGCCAAAGGCTTGTCAGCAAGGACAGGCATAGCTGTTGGAGTCTGCGAGCGGTCGTCGTGAGCCCAGCCCAGCAATCGTCGCCATGGACGCAAGATCACGACAGGACAGATGAGAGCGCGCGGCATAGGTCAAGAGTCTGTGAGAAGAATGTTGGGTAAGAGGGAAGGCCGACATCTGCAAATAATGCAAGGATCGACCGCCTGTTTCCTTACCGTGCTTTCCTCGATGGGCGCTCTGCACGCCGGCCGTCACCTGCTTTTTTTTTCCTTTATTTTTTCAGAGGGGCGGTGTTTACACATGGTGGCGCGAGCCAGAAGCTCTCTCTCCCTTGTCTCATATCCCCCTGTAGTGCGGCGGGCGGACAGCACCCGGAACGCTAATGGCTAGTGCGTTGATCACTGGTCCACAGGACGTGCGGGGGCTCATTGACGAATGAACGTTCGAGTTTCAGGTCTTCAGGTCTCCGCAGAAGGAAAATAGAGCTAACGCGAAAAGAAGAAGAAAAGAAGAAAAAAAAAAGACAAAAAAAGAAGACAAAAAAAAAAACACCTCCTCATCCCAACAAATCCTCCATGCGACCCCATTGAAACAACTGGCCACGATGCTGGAGAACCTGTGCATGCTGCCGCTATCGGCGGAGGTGTTCACGCAGGTACTGCATCCGACTGAGCCGTTGCTGACTGTCGGACTCTCCAGCGGCCGTGTCGAATGCTACCGACTGCCCTCGGACGACTCAGGCGGTGAGAAGGGCGTGGTTCAGCCGCTCTGGAGCACCAAGCGCCACAAGGGTAGCTGCCGGAGTCTGGTCTGCAGCTCGGACGGAAAATGTGGGTGGCCCAGAGCATTCCGGAGGACGCGGTGACATCCTCTTCTTTCCCGGACGTTTCTCTCGGACGGGACGGTTTTTTATTAACCCTGGACGACAGCTGTCTACTCGGCCGGTGCCGATGCCATCGTCAAGCACTTTGATCCTCATAGCGGCAAGGCCCTCTCCAAGTTTCAGCTGCCTGCATGCCACGATGGCTCTCTCGATGCCCCGGACATCATGCACGTTCTGTCGCCGCAGACGCTGCTCCTCGGCACCGACGACGGCTTTCTGTACATTTTCGACCTGCGACAACAAGCAGGCGGTGCCGTCAAGCCCAAGCCCGCGCGTACCCACAAGCCGCACGACGACTATGTGACCTCCATCACACCGCTACCACCGTCTGCCGAAAGCACGTCCGGCTTCCCCAAGCAGTGGGTCAGCACGGGCGCCGGCACTTTGGCCGTCACAGATCTGCGCCACGGCATCGTCACGCGGTCTGAGGACCAAGACTCGGAACTGCTGTGCTCTACGCTCATTCCCTCTGGTCTCGGTCCCAAGACGCTGCGCGGCAACGCCGTCGTTGCTGTTGGTACCGAGAACGGCGTCCTCACCCTCTGGGACAAGGGCTCGTGGGACGATCAGCAGGAGCGTGTCTACGTGGCCGGCGGCCGCGGACGCACCGAAGGCGAGAGTCTCGATGCCATTGTGCGCGTGCCTGACCATGCCGACTGGTCCGGCTGCGGTCAGACCGTTGTTGTCGGTGCTGGCGACGGTACCATCAGCGTCGTCAACTTGCACACCCGCCGTGTCAACCAGGTCCTGCGCCACGACGAGGTTGAGGGCGTCGCTGCTATTGACTTTGACTGCCTGGGCCGCATGGTCAGTGCTGGTGGCCGCTCTATTGGCATCTGGCAGGAGAATAGTGACCTTGCCGGTGGCCGTGCAGGGGCCGACTCGGATGAAGATGAAGATTCGGACGCAGACCCCAAAGAGAGCAACAGTAAAGGTGCTAAGCGTACAGCCGCGGGCAGCGATGACAGTGACGACAACAACGAAAACGACGACAGTGATAGTGACGAAGGCAGGAAGAAGCGCAAGTCTAAGAAGAAGCGGCGCAAGGGCAAGGGCAAGGGACAGCAGCATCGTGTATCGTTTCCAGGACTGGACTGAAGACAGAAACAGAAGAGAAAAAAAAAACAGAAATCTTGGCCATATAGCAGGTCCATAAGAGAAATCCAGATACAGAAATAAATAAGCAATGAAAAGATCCCAATGATACCCAGCTCGTCTCTATGCCACCGGCTTCCTTGCCATTGTGCGCCAAAACGTGACGTCCATCCGGACCATACCCGACATGAGTTCCTGCTTAACCACCTCGTTCAGCCGCTCCGCATCCTCGGCCGTCTGGATGTGTTCAAACCCGCCCGCACCCACAATGCCCAGCAGGCATGTCTCCACTACTTTGTATGCCACCCATTGTGACGTCCTGTACATGTTCGGGTCTTCCCAGAAGTCTGACATGCTGTATGTTTTCTGTATTGTGTCCGTGCAACCAAACGTCTGCAGCAGTCTCTCCAGCCCGACAGGGTAGGGGGCTATGATCCCGCGTGCTTCGTTGAATCGAATAATATCTTGCACGACGCCCGGCGTCACGCGGGACTGCTCGACCATTTTGTTCACCGTCACATGCCCCAATTTCTTCGACACGTCCTCCCATACAAGCAAGCCGCCTGGCCGGAGAAGCGACATCAGATTCTGCACCAACAGCTCCCAGTCGGCATCCCTGAGTGCGAGCCGCACCAGCCGCACATGCACAACATCATAGGCTCCCAGGTGCTCAGCTGCAAATGGCTGTAGCATGTCTGCTTCGTACAGCCGTACGTTGGCTGGCAGAGCCTCTGTCGACCGGAACTTGGCAGCAGTCATGTCAACCCCGATTAAATGTGTGTTCGCCGGCAACTGCTGTGCGAGATCGGCCAGCCATACCCCAGTGCCAGTGGCAATGTCAGCCACCGCAGGAGAACGGCTGGTTTTCCCCTCTTCACCGGCTGATATCGCCTTTAGATGGTCTATCACATCAGGTGGCAACAGGAACTCCAGCATCGGCACGAGCAAATGGAAATGGTTCCATTCCAGACGCTCGATCTCGGGCAAGTCCCCTGAATAGTTGAGAGTGTATGTGATAGACATGAATAAAGAATAGATGAAGGTCAAAAGCCTGTTGGTTTCAAGGAAGGTGTACATCTGAACGAACAAACTCGACCGGCTTCTTCTTATAACTCCCACAACTGCCATATTCTTTTCAAATTGGGCTTCTCTGTCATGGGCTCTACCATATCTGACATGCTCTTCGGATGTGCGGACAATCTTTGGACTCGAAAATCAGTCAGCTCATCGTCATCTCTTCCAGCATGACACACCGAATATGACGCCGGCAGTAAGAATCTGACCCAGTTCCCGTGAGGTCCAAACGGCATGCATCATGACTGTGATGTTCCTTTGTGGAAATTCAGGAAAACAGCTTTCCTTTGTAGCTTTCCAAGAATTAGTGCAAGGCATTTCTACTTATCAGATGGTTGATCATTTATTACGGAGAAGTAAGATGGATTTCGCGTGTTTACAAATTCATCCAATTAGTCTACCATCATGAAAACGCAAGACATTACTGTCTTCGCCATGCACAACAATCACGGATTTCTCAGATGAACCGAAAGCGTTTTCAACTTTGGTCTGGAAGCGTCGAGCCCACGAATCAGCAAGCACGTCGTCAGATTCCCTATCTCCGCAGAAATAACGAATAACGTCATCCAGACAACAACCACTCATACAAGGCCCCTCCTCACCCTCCCGTCCTTGAACTTCTCACCTCCAATCTCACCTTTTGCAGCTTTGAGCATTCTCACAAGCCCATCAGACATTCCCATGGCACAGCTTACCACCACCACAGGCATTCCGCCTCTCAAATCCCTCACTCTCGCCCAGGTCGCTTCAGGATTGGACAGCGGCACCTTTACAGTCGTGCAGCTCGTGCAGGCTCATCTTGACCAAATCAGGCGCTTTGATGCCGGCCTGCATGCCGTCCTCCAGCTGAACCCAAACGCCCTCTCCATCGCCGAGAAACTTGATTCTGAGCGGCAAAAATCCGGTCGCCGTAGGTGAGTTTGTTCCCAACAGTCCGCTCATCTGAGTTGTTCCCTCTTAACATCACCAGTCTTTTGCATGGCGTACCCATCCTCATCAAGGACAATGTGGTCACACACGAGCCACTCGAAGCCACAGCTGGCTCTCTCGCACTACTCGGTGCCAAACCGGCTCGCGAGAGTCCCGTCGTTGCCAAGCTACGAAATGCCGGCTGTGTCATCCTTGGTACGGCCAACTGTTCTGAGTGGGCCAATTTCCGCTCACGCCCATCTGACAGCGGTTGGAGTCCCCGTGGGGGACAAACATATGGTGCCTACCATGATAAGCAGGACCCTGGCGGTAGCAGCAGCGGTTCTGGTGTGGCCGTCGACATGGGGTTTTGTGTTTTGGCCATTGGGACAGAGGTAAAGCCATCCGTGTGCTCTTTGCGTCCCCGTGCTGACCATCTTAGACGTCTGGAAGCATCATCAGCCCGTCCATGCAGAACAACATTGTGGGCCTGAAGCCAACGACCGGTTTGGTATCGCGCGACTCTGTCATTCCCATTTCGCCGGAGCAGGACACCTTGGGACCCATGGCACGAACTGTGGCGGATGCTGCAGCCATGCTGAGCGTGATTGCTGGCTCCGATGAGCACGACCCCAAGACGGCGGGCATTCCGTTTTCCACCATTCCCGACTACCGTGTAGCCAGCATGATTCCCCTGCCTGCTTCGGGTAAACCTCGTCTGGGGATTCCACAGAATGCATTGGAAGGTGTCGATAAATTCACCGTACAAGCATTCAACGATCTTATCGTGGAACCTCTTCGTTCGCGCCATGGAGTGACCATTGTTGACTGCATTTTTGCTGGGATGGAACGCTTCAAAGACCAGACAGCAAATGAAAAGACTACCTATATGGCTGGCGAGCTGCACGACGCGCTTCCGGCATACTTTGCCTCGCTTGTGACGAACCCACACGGCATAGATAGCCTCGAGGCTCTCTGTGCTTTCACCAAGGCGACGGAAGGAGAGCAATATGGGGAAGACGAACAACCGGTGTCATCCCCCACAGACGAAAAAGATGAGCGTCCCCGACGCAACATCCTCCGGCTCGAGCTAGCCGCGAACATGGCACGCAACGCGCCTGAATATTTGGCTGCTCGCGAGAGCGCTGCGTACTTTGCTGGGCCTGGTGGTATACAAGGTGCTCTAGAGGGCCAAGAAACATCGGGTGGACAAGGACCTGTTGATGCTCTACTGCTTCCAACAGCCGCTGCAGCAGCCAACTACTTTGCTGCTTGTGAAGGCCATCCACAGATCACCATTCCGCTGGGATATCGCGCGGAGAATGCGCGAGTCAAGCGCAACGATACTGGACGCCTCGTCTTGTCTGGGCCCAACACTCCGTTTGGTGTTTCTATCATTGGCCGCAAGTACGATGAATATTCTCTACTTACTATTTGCGCAGCCATAGAAAAACTCACACAGGTTCGTGAGAAGGCCGAGTCGAAGAGGCCGGCACATCTGCGGACTTGATGTCGAATCGCTTAGAATTCCTTAGAGATGAGCTGTAGCTCTTGCCGTCCAATAAGGCAATGAATAGATATTTCAATATTGCATCTCAACTACTATACAATACTAGATAACACCGAGGAATTGTATAGACAACGAGCGTATCTTGATAGCATCGGAAAAGCCAACGTATCCTCACGTTCTCTACTGGTCGTACATGTCCACATCCAGTGCATTTCGAACGCACTGCAGTGGCCACTGGAGCCAATCTAGCCACTCCGGATCGATCTCCCGCACAGCCATTTCTAGAACGCGCTCACTCCATCCATCCCACAGCCACAACGGGGCCTCGGTGCACTTGACCAAGGCAGCACAGTGGGCTAGCATCACAACTGCCACGGGATGTCGACTGGTGAAATTGAATCGTTTCTTTCCCATCTCTACTCTCCACATCCACATGCGAGGCTGGCTAGTATTTGGGCTGCAGTGCCGTGCATATGCATTTCTCAGTGACTCCAGTGCGTCGCGGCACAACTCGATGCTTGGGATGTCGTCTTTGTCGATTTCCTCGACAAGACCTGCAAGCTGCTCGAGTCGCTTCGCAAATGGCAGACACGGGTTGATTGGTGGGATCTTGCTGCGATCAAACAATGGGGCCAGCAGCCCTTTGGTCAAATCTTTGGAGGGACAGTCGAAGATCGTTTGGATCCCTGTAGAATGAATTAGAGCAAAAATAGCGGTAGTCTATTCTATTACAAGTATTCACCTACCTTGTACGAGAGCGAATGATCGCAAAACGCATTCCAGATTGGGAGGCTCTTCCGGGTTCTGGGGGTTTGCGATAAACCAAGTTTCTAACATGAATATAAAGATAGCCAAGACGAAAAATGGCTCGCGGTTGTCGTCATTGATAGAAGTAAGATTGGTCGAGAAGAACTCTAGAGCCCTATCCTGGTGGTACGTTGACTCTCTTATAAATAAATGACGTTCGTCAGGGTGGGTGTGAGCGTAATGCAGGGCTGAAATGGCAAGCAAGCCATGCATGAGGGCTTCCTAAAAGAGCAAGTCGGTAAGTCTGCTGGTTGGACAATGTCGGGATGCGATATACCAACATGTGATACAGCAAGGCGGGGCACATCTACCCTCCACAAGTGCAGCGTAGCACTGTCGTGATGAAGTGTCAGGCATGTCGAGGCGTAATAATGGTTGAGCAGCTTGAGATTTGTCATCCAATATGGACTAGGGTCGACTGGACTGTCTTTCAGCGTGGCTTGGACTTGGAGTCGAGGCGGCGGCTGGTTCTGAATTTCAAATGCAACCTCCTGTACAAGATTGCTAACCATGGAAAGCCTAGACAAGGATGACGACGATCCAGGTAGTCCCTGTAGTGGTTGGGGAGGTGTTGTAGACTGTGAAAGAGCCAGAGTATCAGGGCTCGACGTGGAGCTCGTCAAGATACTTTCCGGTGAAAAGTTGGGCACCCGTGGTGCAATGGCCAGAGGGGCCCTGGGCCGTCTGACTCGCAACAAGCTGCATTCCGCGTTGTGCCTCACACAGTTGCGGCATGGCTGTTGCTCGTCGCACTTTACGTGGCGGATTAGTCATACTTGTTTCACTTATCTTGCTATTGAAGGATTTGTACCTTGACATGCCGCATTTTGCAGCGCTGGCAGCCATTACGCGACTTCCTATGTAAACTTCGGGTAATAGGAGGCATTTCATATCAAGGGTGAACGTGTCATCAATGCGGATTCATCACCAATCAATGCGGGAGAAAAGAGAAAGCGAGAGTGTATCCGAGCGGAAAAGGAATCTGAGACGTACTTTACGTCATTAGATACACGGGAAGGTCTCGCGATTTAATGTCTATGATTGGTCACATTTCCGAGATACGCTTGGTCGTGTTTCCGAGATATACGAGCCTTCTGACTGGACCATCTCATGATTGGTCCTCTTTCCGATGTTAGTAAATATATCGTTGCCACCAACCCGATTTGGTGTCATTGCAGCCTCTCCTTGAGTTGCTTGAGTTGATGTCATTTCCAGTATTGAAAGCCATATAGCTGCCTGTTTCCTCCAGTTTTTCTTTCCATAAGTCCTTCTCTGCATCAGATCCTCTTTCTATTAGTTCCTCTTTTCACCAGTTCTTTCCACCAGACAACAACATGCATATCCTGATTCTGGGAGCGACCGGCAAAACCGGCGGGCAAGCTTACGAGTATGCTCTAGATATCGGTAAGTTTATTCGCCTATCATATTGAAAATTGTACAAAACAACACATATTAATTGTCTTTAGGCGATCATGTTACAGTGCTAGTGCGCAATCCCTCAGCGGTGCCTACCCACAAGAACCTCACGATCGTCAAAGGGTCGGCAATGTCTGAGGAAGACATAGATCGTGCCTTTGCTGCTGCTAGAATCCCAGTCGATGTTGTACTGCAGTGCCTCAACCCTCCTCGCGCCAGCAACAACCCCTGGGCCAAATTCCTCGGCCCGCCGCGCCTTCAGGCTGACTCCACTGCCCTGGCTGCACGCGCATTGAAGAAGCAGCTGGAGAATCAGGGACATACCGAAAGGCCCAAGCCGTATATCATCGCCATGAGTGGCCTGGGAGTGGGCAAAAGCCGTGTGGCCGCTCCGATTATCACCAGGTTCTTGATCGACTACAGCAACATCGGCTGCACTTACGCAGACATGGATGCCGTCAATAATGAGATCGAAGGAAACTGCGGTGACCAGGTGGACTGGACCGTTGTTCATGCTGTTGCCCTGAGTGGCGGCGGCGGCGGCCTCATTGGTGGTCCCAGTGGTATCATGCCGGTGAAGACCTTTGAAGAAACGGATTCGTCGGCTAGCTGGACCATCACGCGCGAGAGCTGTGCTCGTTGGATGGTAGACTTGGCGAATGGGAAGTTCGGGAATGAATTTGACAACAAGAGGGTCATTGTGTCAAACTAGACGGACTAGAAAATCTATAGAGGACTTTATACGGAGCATGTCATAGGGAACTGAAACCAACATTTCACAATTAATACATCAAACAAATCTGAACCACTCACCGGTTGGAAGTTTTAAACTAGCACACCTATGTTTGTATCATCTCCAAGCTTTCGGTATCCTACACATTAATTTTATAAGAACATGCAATTCAGTCTTTCTTTAGAAAAATATATATCTTTCCATTCTTCTTGGAGCAGTGGCTTGCTTGACGGATACCAACTTTATTTTTCTGCATTCTGTATAAATCTATTATCATACTATCATATGGATAACTACATTATATTAGAGTAAGTATACAAAAAATATGCCATCTAATAGCAAACCTCATTCTTTTCTTTTTTTCCAATCCAATGATACCAAACAAACAACGCTTACCCCTTTTCTTTTCTTTCCTCTTATCTTACAAGTTCTTCAACTCAAACTTCTTCCGGAGAAACTCGCCATATCGGAGGAACAAAAATGGTATAGGAATTAGGGCTACAGCGATGAACCCCAGGAGGCTGTTACCCCAGCCGAGGCCAAGCGTATCGTACATCCGGAGGCCGGCCAGCGGCAGCACAGCGCCAGCGATAGAACGGAAAACGGTGTTGGCGGCCAGAGCAGATGCCGCATAGATGGTGAAAGTATCCACGAGATACAGCTGGAGGCACATGAAGCATCTGGAGTGGTCAGCGGAGTTTGGGATGGATGTGATTAGTAAGCAAGACGTACATCAGATTGCCGAAGCCAATGACGGCCATGCCGATGAGGGGTGCGATCCAGTGCTCGTGATACTGGGCAGTCCATCCGTAGATGAAGAATCCAATGGGCATAGTGATAGCTCCGACAGGCAGGACATGCAGGCGGTACTCGGGCTTGAGGCCCTGGCCGTACTTGCTGGCCTGACTCTTAATGTGGCGGTCAGATAGGCCACTGAAGTAGGCCATGCCGATGAGGGACCCGACACCGAGGCCGAGGTAAACAAGGCCGACCATGTCGGTGCTGAAGTCGTAGGTATCCTCAAAGACCTCGGTGATGGAGGTGAACAGGAGGTAGAGGTAGCCGTAGACAACAGACGTAAAGAGGGAGCAGATCTGGACGACGGGCGAGTGGATGATCATCTTGAGGGGACGGACAATGCCACGGGTGAAGTAGTCGCGGCTGCTGAGGCCGATATCCAGGCGGCTCCGCAGCAGATCGTTGCCGGTCTCGGCGCGCAGGCGCATGGTCTTGCGCTGCAGCAAGACGGGCGCGTAGGTTTCGCGCATGAAGATGGCGCAGACGATGCTGAGGATGCCGGAGACGATGGTAATGAGCCAGAAGACCCAGCGCCAGCCTTTGGCGCTCGCGAGAAAGCCGCCAGCGATGGGGCCGATGATGGGGCCCAGCAGCGGACCGACGCTGTAAATGGACATGGCGGTGCCACGATGTTCCTGGGGGACCATGTCGGCGATGGAGCCGCCGCCATTGGTGATGGGGCAGGAGCCGAAGACGCCGCTGAGGAAGCGGAAGACGATGAGAGCATTGAGGGAGGGGGCAAGGGCGCTGCCGATGATGAAACCCAAGAAGCCGACATTGCAGATGTGGTAGATAATGTTGCGGCCGTATATTTCAGACAGGGGAGCGAGGAATAAAGGACCAAAGGCAAACTGAAAAAGAGAGTGAGCAGCAAGTCGACGAGGAAAATAAGCAAACGAAACACGCATACCCCGAGGACATATACGGACACGACAAAGGCGGACAGCTCGTCGCTGTCGTTGTTAAACTCCTTCATGAGCTCGGGCACGCCCGGAGCGAAGATGGCTGTTGGAAGTCAGCGGATGCATGCAGATGGCAATTTTCGAAAACAGGGAAACCCGTACATGAGGTCAGTGGCGTGAGAAAGGTCATGGAACTGATGATGCCACACAGGAGGACCTTGCGCCAGGTGGGCCAGTTGTAAGGATTTTGGGGATCGTCAGGGCCGTCCCACCAGACGATGTTGGCGTCATCTTCCTCGGTGTCGTCAGTCTCGGGTTTGACTTGGGCATCGGGGCCTCTTTCGGCGTCAGGTTCGGCACAGCTTGCAGGACGGTGAGCCAAGGATTGACGCCGTTGTTCGGCAATGGACTGGCGGCGTTTCCGCTCGCCGAGCTCGTTCAGAACGTAGCCAATGCTGGAGGGGATGTCGGCATCGTGACCCTCGTCTGTTGCTTGCGTGACCTCCCGAGCGATTTCGGCAGCATCAGAGCTGTCAGAGTTGGTCGTCTGCGTGTCAGAAGCGGCAGATGTTTCTGCTTTAGGGAGCGGCATGGTGAGTATTTTTGAGTAGGACTGGCACGAGTAGTAAAAAAGAAAAAACACGCAGGGAAAAGCAGAGGTTATTATGTGTTAAGTAAAATTGGGAAAGGCGCCCTCTTCAGGCACAGGGATGGGCAGGCAAGAAGAATGAGGTGATCCGGAGCCCCTAAATGAGTCACGGAGAAACCATATGGTAGTATTCTGATTTTTGGCAGAGCTGGACACTAAAGTTTTGCAAGTTTACATGAAAAGCAGTTTTGTATCGGGACAAAAGCAGGTGAGCATGTTAGTAGAGGAACGCACAACGTCTGGGTAGTCCTTCTTATAGTTTCGTTGGGGTGTGTAGGCTAACTTCCGCATTGTTGACCGGGGGGGGGTGTCGTCTTCGGCGCCACATGTCCGATATCCGGCGTCGAAACACGGGATGTGGCGCTTTCCACAGGAGCCAATTAGCACAAGGCGGTCCGATGCTCCTGGGTTGCATAAGGCGTGCACAAAAGTCTCTGCTCTGGGAAGAAAGGAGCCGGAAACGCCAGGATCCGGCCGAGGTTTATCCTCTCGTGAACAAAGGCAGCCTTTTCCACGGAGTATCGAATAGAAGGACTGTCTGCAACCGGTGATGTGGAAACTGTGCAACCACACAACGTACGTGTGCATTACGAATGTACGGCAATACGGGCGTAATACGAGAAACCCTGTCGGCGTTGAGTTGATCTTACGACGTCTGGCAATTTCTGCAGCCCCCCTGGTAGGGGTCTAGTAGCCAAGGCCGTTTAGATGGTAAGATACGGACGGAGTACAGATACGGAGTACGGGGGGAAGTTCCGTTGATGGACGATTTGCGGGTACGAGTATTCGTAAGTACTCAGGGCGAAGCTGTCAAGTTCAGCCACTGAAGGGCTCCAGTGGTGAAGTGGGGACATTAGGCCTTATCAGGGCCGAATTAGTGCAGCAGGGCGCTATCTCTCTCCTCTCTTCCGCTTTCCATCGCAATTGTCCATTTTTTGTGAAAGGCTTCCGTCAAAACCCGCATCAGACGACCCAGGACACCCCTCGCGCCAAACCATCCACAGACGACCGCGCCTTCGCCTTGCGTCCCTTGTGTACAGCTCCGCGTTGCAGGTTGAGCGTCGGGCCTTCTCCGCTTCCCCAGCAACGCCAGCTACCTGCCACAGCTACCAACTGTCACCAACTACCACCAACTGCCACCTGCCACCTGCTGCCACCTGCCACCTGCTGCCACCTGCCACCACCCCCCCTTTTGCGATAAGGTCCTCCCATCCCATCCCCTCCTTTCCCCTCTTCCCCTCTTCCAACGACAGACGGGAACAACGGCGACTCTCCGAAACGGTCAACGCGTACGGAACACACTCCGTCCTTGAGTGGGGCACTCTGCAGGCTTGATCTCCGCCAGGTACGTCTGGACGCAAAAGCCTGGCCGTCGTCTTGTGTCGGGTGGAGTCGAGCATCTGCGCCCATGGCCTACCCCATGGCCCTACCCCATGGCTTGCGACGTAAGATACGGAGTACGGAGTACTGATCGCTGCAGAGGGGCCGTAGCACACAGGGTGCAGCAACAAGCAGACGAGCC
The DNA here is from genome assembly GCA_002215975.1 of Dryadomyces quercus-mongolicae. Taxonomy (NCBI): domain Eukaryota; kingdom Fungi; phylum Ascomycota; class Sordariomycetes; order Ophiostomatales; family Ophiostomataceae; genus Dryadomyces; species Dryadomyces quercus-mongolicae. Next base: position 3,264,722 of record NIPS01000010.1, on the reverse strand, counting down.
TGCAATCTGCAACCTGCAACCTGCAACCTGCCGGCAGCTGTACGGAGTAACAGGTACGGAGTACTCTGTACCTTCTTCAGCTGTTCTTCCTGGCCGTCGTCTTCTGGATCTTCTTCCTCCATGACTGTCGTCTCCGCCTTATTACCCCAGCTCTAACTCTGCACGCCTTGTCCTGGATGGGGGCCCTCTGACCTACTCGACCCCCCTGGGCTGGAGTACCGTTGTGCTTCACAATCCTGTATACTATATATGCAAGGACCAGTTTGCATGTAAGTCACCTGTCCGCGTATTTTTTTTTTCCTCCCACACCTTGCATGTCCGTCTCCTCCAATCAAAAGTCTCTGCACCACCCTACCTCCCAACATTGTCCAGCTGGGTACCTGTCGATGCGTGGGTGATTGGTGGGTACCAAAATCTCGCATAGCAAAGAGGAGGAGGCAAAAACAGGCGTCCATCGAGAGGAGATCCACCCGAATTGCATGCCATCGACGTCAGGCTGGAGGCAGAACGAGGACAACAAGACAACAGGATGAGAGGATGAGAGGACAACAAGACAAGAAGACAACGAGATAAGAAGACGGCAAGTTGACAAGGCGACAAGGCGGCAAGACGGCAAGACGACAGGACGACAGGACGACACCAACAAGACGACGCCTGCAAGACGACCACGACGAAGCTGCGCCAAGACGACGCAAATCTGCCAGACGATGCGAGACATGCAGCTAGACTTGTCGACCAAGCAGACCTGCACGCCGTCTGAAGATCGATTCCCTTCTGACAAGGAACGACGGCCATAGCTGTTCCACCCCAGCCTGTCATCTGTCAACCTGTTCAAGCAGTAGCAACAGCCCACTCGACCCTCCCTGTCACTGCTGTCTTGTCTTCTCACGTCTCCGGCTCCGTCGCCTTTTCTTTGCTGCTGCCCCCTGCTGCTTTGCCAGGTTTCTCACAGCAAATCGAACCCTTGCCTCCTTACAGCCTCTCGTTCTTTTTTTCCTTCTTTTTTCTTCTGTCTTCTTTCTTGTTTCATCTTCCCTCTTTCATCTTCCTTCTTTTCTTCTTCTTCTCTTCTTCTTTCTCCCCCTCTTCTTCTTCCCTTCGCTCTCGTCTAACCTTACAATGACCCCGGCTATCGACTAACATGCTTCGTCGAATAGTCTCTTTTGGCCAGCAGGCCTCCGAGAGCGACGATTCCTCCATGTCTCCATCACCGAACGATGGTAGCCGCTCCTCCGATAGCAAGACGGCAGGCCTTGCTAGCGTTTTTAAAGGCCTCACGGGGTCCAAGTCGGCCAAATCCTCCTCCGTCTCCGTCCAGACGCCTCCGGCTTCTTCCCGAATGACCCCCGTACCCCTGGCTGGCTCCCTGGCCCCCCCTACTGCTGCTCTCTCCTCGTCTTCCGTCTCCTCGACCCAGCCATCGTCTGAGCCAACCGATACCCACTCCATAAATGACCACTCCAACCCTGCATTGGCTTCCTACTCCTATGCCGACTACTTGGAGCATCTGAAGAATGGGTCCATCCATGAGAGAGTCGCCGCCGCCTCAACCCTTCGAGGCACCATTGCAGAATCCCACGTCGACTCCATCTTCGATGTCTGGCATGCCGCTAAAGATCTCATAGAGCCCAGCAAACCTCAGGTCGCCAGGCATGCCGGCTGGGACTTGCTGGCCGAATGTGCCAAACATGCCTCCTCCACCAACCTCGAACGAAAGGAATACTTCCAGACCATCACGGCCCCAGCCGACCCAGAAGATTTCCACATGCAGCTCTGTGCTCTGATCAACCTCACCAGCAACGGCCGTGAGCTCTCGGGCTTTGACTACGATCTCTTCCCCGTCCTCACCGACTGGTTCCATGCCGCCTACAAAGCATCCAAGGCAGCCTCCAAAAAGCTCGCCTCGCGGTCTGCCAGTGGTGGCAGTAGTAGTAAAGCCAGCAAAAACAAGACGGCCCTCAGCATGGCCGAGAAGAACCTCGCTCGGCTGTTTTCCTATGCCATCGACGTCCTCAAGTACAGCTTCAAGATTGCGAGCGACGGAGCCATTGATGGCTTGCTGGATGCCGTTCTGGACATTGCTATGAACACCAGCACAGAAGACGACCTGGCCGCCTGCATTGACGTCACCAACACGTGTGTGACCGTGGGTGTCATGCCGGGCAAGAGTCTCGAGCGCTGTGTCAAGGTTCTGAGCTCCATCTACTGCCTCGTGCCCAAGCTACAAAAGTCTGCCTGGATCGTCCTCACCAACATTTTCAAGTCCCATCACGGCCTCCGCACCATCCGCATTCTCATCCTCATCCTCCGCAACTACCCACCCGAAGGTGTCGAGGGCAAAGACGCTACGCGCGAAGTTCGCGGTGCCTTGTCTGTCTTGCAGAAGCTTGTGAGCAAGGCCGGCTCAGACGAGTATCCTTCCGTCCCCTTTGCGCTCCTCGTGGATGGCTTGGGGAACGTGGCCAACCACACCCCGTCTCCACGCGTCGTCGCGTCCATCTTGCAGCTCATCAACCAGCTGTTTGACGATGGCGAAGGCCGTCTCAGCCCGCTTGTCGTCGACGAGGACTGGGCGCCTCTGCTGGAAGTGGCCACCAATTGTGCCAAGCGGAGCAATCCGGCCCACGCATTCGACGCAGCGAGCATACGCAAACAATATCGCAGCACGGGAAATGGCGGAGACGAGTCCTCCCAAGACATGGTCGACCGTGAGGCTGCCGTTTTCACGGCAAGAATAGAAGGCCTTGTGCGCGGCCTGCTCAACGAGCGCCCTGAATACTCTCAGCGAAACAGCTGCATCACCTATCTGGCTGCCGTCCATCCCATCCTGCCCGACTCGGGTGCCGAGCTGGTCCTTAAATACTACCAAGAGTTCCGCTGCTGCTTCCCGTCCGATCCCCAATGGGATACCAACCTGCGGCTGGTGCTCGACGCCTTTTATGCCAAGCGATCCCGCTCTGCCTTTATCCGTCTGCTGGCCCTCAAGACGGCCATTGACGTACACAACGTTCTGGAACTGGTCGACGGCGCCATTGATGCCCCGGATGCCGTCCCCAATCTGGTACGCCGCATTCTTGTTCACGTGGGCGAAGAGCGGGACACCGTCATCCTACACCATGTCGTTTCCTTCACCGTCGACATTGCCGCTTCGGTGGATGCAGGGCTGTATGGCTTCATGCTGCAGGCTCTGACGTCGGTCGTGGAGAATGACGAGCGGCGCCAGCCTCTGGCCGCAATGGCCACGACGACGACGACGACGATTAGCAGTGCCCCTGGCTCGCCCGCTTGTGCTGCTGGTCGGCCCGACTCGTTTATCGACCAGAGCACATCCAACATTGCAGCGCGCGCTTTTGCGTGGATCTTTATGAAGACGATGAACTACGACGCAGACAAGGCCATCAAGGCCTTTGAGGTTCTGGTCAATGTGGCCCACGATAGACACTGTCCCATTGACGCTCGTCTGACAGCCCTGAAACTCTTCTTCCGTCTGCGGGCCGACTGGGCCAACCGCATCTTCCTCGTCCCCACCACAGAGTCGGACAGCTTGGCTGCCGTTCTCTTGCGAACCGAGGCGTCCATGGACCGCAAAATTGCCGAGGAGATGACGCAGCAAGTCAGTGCACGCCAGTCCCGCACCGAACCCAGCGGGCCATCTCCTCCACCGTCTCTGCATCCCTCGCGCGTAGCACGCGGCATCTCGTTCAGCCAGACAGGCAGCACTGCAGACAGAGCCCCCATCCCTGTGCGGCCGACCAGCGGTGCCAGACAGCATGCACCTACGCATCGGTACCGCCAGCTCTGGACGCTGCCCGATCCAGATGCGTTGCCTGAAACGCCTTCGTGCAACGCCAGCACCGTTCTCTATTCGTATCCTGGGAGCCACAATACACCGAGCGAAGCAGCGGAAAATGGCAAAACCGAGGTCGAGGCTGAGGCCAAGGCTGTGGCCAAAGAAAGCCCCCAAGACACTACCAACGACAAGCCGCGAACAGCCCCATACACATTGAACATTGCATCGTGGATGGAGATTGTGTTTGATATTTTGACAAAGGGGGCCAACTGGGAGCTGTACAGCTTTGTACTCGTGCATCTGCCATCGCAGCTCAGCAACCATGCAGTCTGTCGAGGCGCGGTGCCGGTTATCTTGCGGATTCGCGCGTCACTGTGTGACCAGATGCGACTGAATAGCTCGCAAGAACCGCCAGCATCAACGGGTCTGCGGCGGCCAGACGCACAAACATGCATCCTCCAGACGCTCACCATGATCCTCAGTTACCACGAGTACTTTACGCGTCAAGAAGGGGACGATCTCGTGCGCACGTTCATTGCGGGACTGATGGACAAGAATCCCATTAGCTGTGTGCAGGCGTTGTCCATCTGCTGCTTTGAGCTTCCGAACGCGACGGCCAAGTCTCTTGTGACCATCTTGCAGAAGATGTCACAGATCATTACACGTCCAGGTGTGGCCATGCACATCCTCGAGCTGCTGGCCTGTCTCAGCCGGCTGCCCTGGTTGTACTCCAATTTCCGAGAAGACGAGTACCGCATCGCGTTTGGTGTCTGTTTCCGGTACCTGCAGAGCGTGCGGGATCGACGATCCATGGCGCGGGCCAGCCATCACAGCGGCAGTGACCAACCATCGCCGGCAGTCATGCCGGCACCCACAGCGGCGCAGATTTACGGTGCCGGTGTTGCGAATGTGGACACGCACAGCACAGATTCACTGGCGGCACAGGCGGTGCAAACAACAGTCTCGGACGACTTGCCCGAGTATGTGTTTGCCCTGGCGTACCACGTGTTGACGTATTGGTTCTTGGCCCTGCGGCTGCCGGACCGCGCCAACTACGTGACCTGGATTGCCAGTCGGCTGTTTGCCGAGAGCGATGGGCGGCAGATCATGGAGGAGCAGGCGCAGATCACACTCAACTTCATGCAGCAAGTGGCCTATTCTGATGCAGAGGAGTCGATACCAGATGAAAACAACCGCAGCATGGCTGTCGGTGGACGGAGCTGGATCATTGGCAACTGCATTCTCACGATCCAGCCTTCTGCCGACAATCCGGGATGGGCTACAATCATCAAGCGACAGCCTTCTGCAACGTCGTACTACACGATTCGAGAGAACCTGCGGCCGCCTCCGCCGCACCAGACCCGCGGCATGATTGCCCCCTTAGACGGACTGTCTGGACAAGCGCATCATGCCAACTTTGCCACAACATCCAATACGATGCTGCCGAGCCACCTGCTCTCGCAGCTGATTGCGCCCGTACCGCAGCCGCAAGATTCAATCTTGCGGCCCATACCGCTGCCGGATGACGAGGCAGTGGCGCGGGCTTTCCGGTCGTTTGACCGCAGCTCGACAGTGGATGGGCACAAGGTGGGCGTGATCTATATTGGAGAAGGCCAGACGGACGAGAGCGATATTCTATCGAATGTGTCGGGCAGCAGTGACTACGTGGAGTTTTTGAACCGGCTGGGCACGTTGGTGCGCCTCAAGGGTGCCACGTTCAACACGCAAGGACTGGACCGCGAGTACGACACGGACGGAGCGTATACGTTCTGCTGGCGGGACCGGGTGACGGAGATGGTGTTCCATGCGACGACGCAGATGCCGACAGACCGGCAGCGTGATCCGCTGTGCATCAACAAGAAGCGGCACATTGGCAACGACTATGTCAACATCATCTTCAACGACTCGGGTCTTCCGTTCCGGTTCGACACTTTCCCGTCCGAGTTCAACTATGTCAATATTGTCATCACGCCGGAGTCGCGGTCGACATTTTTGGCCCGGCGGGAACTGGCTCTCCAGATTCAAAAGGAGGAAGATGCCATCGCAGAAGCGCAGGCCAAGCGTGCTGAAGACGGGGCCGGCAGCTTGGATCAGACAGAAAGCGCAGCGGCACCGGCAGCGCCGGCGCCGCCGTCGCGGACAAAACGGACGATGCCGTTCTACAAGGTGCACGTGATGAGCAAGCCAGGGTTTCCCGAGATCTCACCGGCGGCCGAGACCAAAATCATCAGTCTGCGGGCGCTGCCGGACTTTATCCGGCTACTGGCGTTGAATGCGTCAGTCTTCTCGCTGGTCTGGGCCAACCGCAAGGGCGGCGAGCACGTGTCGTCGTGGCAGAGTCGGCTGCGGCATATTATACAACTGCGAGAGCGCTACCGTCCGGCGTCTCTGACGTCCGTGGCACCGTCGCCTCCGCCGTCCACGCTGTCTGGCAGTGTCGGAACGGGCGGTATGGGCGGCAGCAGCACAGGCGGAACAGGCGGAATAGGCACTGCTGCGGGTGTTGGGGGAGGTGCCGCTGGAGGCGCCGTTGCCGCAGCAGCCACAGGCTCGACGGGTGCGTCCGGAACAGGCGGAGTGGCAGCGGCGGCAGCGGCGGCAGCGGCGGCAGCAGCAGCAGGCGGTGGGAGTGGCCTGGGTGGCGGCGTCGGTATGCGGGACAGCTTCAATAGTTTGCGGCGGTCGTCGATGGCGACGTTCTTCACGACAACTAGCGAGGCCAACAGCCACCGATCGTCAGTACATTCGACGGCGACAGCGACGACCATGTCGGACAACACGGAGACGGCGGCGGCCCACGGGAGCACAGACGCTTGGGTGGAGTCGATGGACTTTTCGCAGTGGACATAGGCAAAACGGTTCGGCGGGACTGGGAGGGTAGGAGGGTCTTTTGTTGCGGTGTTTTTTTTCTTGGTTCTGTTTCTTTTTATGTGCATTCTCATTGGACAGGGAGCCTGGCTTTGGTACTCGTATATACCACAAAAGTTGCTGCTTTCTCTTTATTGTTTGCCGCCATTGCCACGAGAGGTGAATACTGTGTTCGAGTAGTGTATCTGTAGAGTGCAGAGCACGGAGTATTCGTACTTATTTTCTGGCTTAGATAGTAATACTCCATACCCGTACTCGTAGGCGGCCAGAGACTACGGAGTACTCCGTACTTGTACAAGTAGAGCGTGGCAAGCTGAACGGCAATATGGCAGGGGAGGGGAGAGAGGGGAAGGGATCTCCAGGAGAGGAGCTCCAAGAGACGAGCAAACCGGTTCTGCCTTGTAGGCAGTGGAAAGGGTCCAAGCGGGCGGCAAAGAGAAAAAAAGAGGGGGGCAAACGATGGGGCAAACGATGGGATGGGCAGAGAAGATCGGCCGACCTGTCGAAAGTTCTTTTTTGGATAGAGGAGACAAGAGCGGTGAAATAGTACGATACGAGGAGTACGGAGTACGGAGTAAGGGGGGGTGGTGACATGGGGAGGCTAATAAGGTCCAGACGCACGGTAAAGAAAAAAGAAAGAAAAAGAAAGAAAGAAAGAAAAAAAAAGGAAAAAGGAAGGAAAAAAAATACATGTAAAAATCCCGAGGGAAAGGAGACAAAAGGACGCCGGACCGAGCCATGCGGGCCAGTAGTATTAGTGTGTTGCCGTCGAAGACGCAAGAAGGCAGGGCGGCTAAAATATATAGTACGAAGTAGGCGAGTTTCAGCACTGCCGGCCCCCTGTAATTATATATTCCTGCCAACAGCGGCGCAGCGAACAACAGGGCAGCGAACAGCGAACAGCGAACAGCAGGGCATCAGGGCAGCAAGGCGGCAGGGCAGCAGGGCAGCAGGGCCGTAGGGCCGCAGAACAGGAAGGTGTTTCGGTTGTTTGGGCCTGGCCTCACAGCCGTGTAGGCTCGCCGGCGTTGGGGGCATTGAGCGGGACTCCGGTTTGCCCGCGGGGGGTTTCCTCCGGCGTGTCTTGTTTGGACTCGTACTCCGTCTTATCCATCTGCAGAGTGCTCCGTAATACCCTGTAGAATACTCCATACCCCAAAGTACGGAGTACTTTTTTTTTTGTTTGTTGTACGGAGTACTTCGTACTCGTACTACAGGGTATGTCATATTTGCCTTGTCTGCCGTGATCATACGAGTGCGGCGGGCCGTCTGGAGCAGGGTCATCCAGCCCGACGGCGCTTGGTGTTTGGTACTCGTGGAATGCTACGAGTACGGAGTAACGAGTAATACAGGGTATTCCAACGAGAACGATGCAAACTGACAGCTGCACACCGCCTCTGCGGATGTTGCGTAATGGCACATGCCTTAATTAATGCCCGCAGGCTAGACGGGGAAGGAGGGGAGGGCCCATAATAGCACTACTCCGTTGTTGCGGGCAGCCGCACGATCGGCGTGCAAAAAAGAAAAAAAAAAAGACCAAACCAACCCGAAAAAAAAGAGAAAAAAAAGAGGGCAAAAAGGGTAAAAAGACAAAAAAGGCAGGAACAGAGAACAGAGAACAGAGAAAAAAAGGCAGAGCGGTAATACACTTCGTATTATGGGGAAAGAACAATGGGCATGACTGCCGTTTTCGTTTTCGTTTGTTTACTGGTTGATTTCACTCTGTTTTATGAATGAATCTACTCTACTCGTACGGGTTCTGGTCTCGCCGAAGAGCACACCCATCTCACTATATACACACGGGACAATCCATGGATCCATGGATCCATGGTTGTTGGCCCGGCCGCCTAGTCGACCAGTCGTCCAGCGCAACCGCGATCGGCGCCCGGCTAAGACGGATCCAAGCTGCACGGACACAAAGCCCGGAGTACGGAATACGCTCACTGGGAAAGTGCGAGCGAGAGAGAAGGGAGAAAAGGCCACGGAAGGAAGCGAGACCGAAAACTACGGACCCTTGTCTGTCCAGATCTTACGAGGAATCTGACTCGTCCTAACAACGACCCCCCCTCTTCGTCTTTCACTCACTCCCCTCCTCCCCTCCACCCCTCTCGCTCCTCCCCTCTTTTTTTTTTGGCCCTCCTTCCCTCTGTCAAGTCGTCCTCCGTACGGAATACTGTGTACATAGTTTTCCGTAGTCGTACTCCTGCAATCCTCCAGCGCACCATTGACACGCTCTGGCAACTCTCTGGCAGCCCATGGAAAAGCAACTACTTGCTCACAGCGGCTGGCGGTGACAATGGACCCACCAAGGTGCAGCGTGCATTCTGCAATCGAGCACCGACCACCCCGTATCGGCATTCCGTTATTGCTCACTACTGCTAGTATAGCCGTTACTGAGCGGACTATTCTCAGTCTACTACTCTACTACTGTGTACTCCGTACTCGTACTAGACTACTACGTTCCACTCCACCACCTCTACGAGTACGGAGTATAGTCGCATGTATTTCCCGTACTCTTACTCGTGCATGCCAACATCCCCTCCAACTTCTGACCTCTGACTCCTCCTCTCCCTCCTCCCCCTCCTCCCCCCCCCCTGCTGGCCCGTCTCACACGCCTTCACCTTTCACGAACCACGAGCCACGATGCCAGTGGAGATCTCACCAGGAAGCCAATCCAGGCCAGCGTCACACCGGCCAATGCAGGCAATGCAATGGGCGGAATAATACGTGATCCCTGAAACGCAAACTCTTTGTCGTAATCCTCGCATTTGCGCGCGTTCGCCCTCCTTTTTTCCTCCTTCGTTTCCTCGCTTCCTCGTTTCCTCGTTTCCTCGGTTGCTCGTCTGCATGTACGAGTACTCCGTATTACTCCGTACTCCGTACCCGTACTACCGCCTTGCCCGCGGCCAACCTCTTGCCCATGCCTCGCCCCTCGTGTCTTGTGCCTCGGGCTTGTGCCTCGGGCTTCGTATATATTTGTACAAGAGGAATGCCATCTGGACGTCAGGCACTCCTGCTCCTTGTCTGGGACAAAAGGATGGGAATTTTAAATTTTTTTTTTTTTCAAACAGAAAGAAATCAGCCAAAAGAGAAAAATTTGAACACATTCAAAAGCAGTAAAACTCCCCGTTCCCCCTCCTCGGCTCCGTACAAGTACGGATTAGCAAAGCCCAACCACCTCTCCATTCTCCATACATGCCCCGGTCAGTTCTGCCCTGTCTTGCCCTGTCCTGCCCCGTCCTGCCTTGCCTGTCTTGCCTGTCTTGCCCATCCTGCTTTGTCCTGCTTTGTCCTGCGTTGCCCTTGCATTGTTCCTGCTCTGTCCGGCCCAGCCCGTTGCTTTTTTGGTTCGCCATTGCATAGTATCCGTGTCGTGAAAAGCAGAAGAAAAAAACTCATCCTGTGCAATCTCTTCTCGTGTGCACAATTGAAACAGCCGTCTGTCGGCCTGGCCGCCTGTGCAAGCTCTGCGGGCTTTTTTCGGCCTTCGTCCCGCCCTTCCACGCACCCTCTCTTCCTCTTCCCCCTCTCTCCCCTTTCCTCTGTCTTGTCTCCTCTCTCTTCTCTCAGGGGGGCAAAAAACGAAAGCCGATCTTGCCCGCTTTGCTTGCTAGAAAACTTACACTGGTCATTAGCTCACGGTCACATTGCTCCTCTCTCACGCTCGCCCACGCCTGTGGCTTGCGTGCGTGCGTGCGTGCGTGTGTGTGTGTGCACAACTAACTTTTTGGCAACCCGCTTGCCAGACAGCCATATTATTCGAGCTCGACAGCGCAGCCGCTCAGCGCTTGTTGCCTGTATCCCAACCAGCCAAGTCTCCCAAAAAGTCCCCCTCCCCCCAGTCATGCTTCGCGCCAGACGTCCCTGTATCTCGCCCATTTTTGGAACCCTGGATCGCCCCCACAATCCTCTGGTTAGCGTGCCATTCCTTGCGACCTTCCACCCACTCCGGCCCTCCCTCCTGCCTACCCCAGGAGCCTATGAGAGCACAGAGATGAAGGGAGGAAGGTAAGATATTTGGGGAGGAGTGGCGCTGGCTCACCTATGGACTGAAACCCTTCGTATCCGCCCCGAATGGCGTCAAGAAACATTTTCCGCATGCCCTGCTCCTTGAGGCTTCGGACACAATAGTCCAGCAGACGGATCATGACTGAATCCCGCGTGTGGGCCATCGATAGATGGTCATCTGCACAACTCGTTAGCCGACTCAAACAAGGAAAAGAGGAAGGAGGAAGGAGGAAAGAGAAGGGGAAAAAAAGGAAGAAAAAAAGAAAAAGGGCCGGCAGCGTGCTGTCTGTGCCAAGTGAATCGGTAGGTTTAGTCTTCTCCGGCCCGTTTTCTTTTTTCTCTCTGCTCTGTTCGCCACGTTTTTGGGTCCCTTTTTTTTTTTTGCCTCCTCACCGTGCACCTCTCGTTTTGTCCTTCCTCTTTGAGTAAGTCTGGGGGGGTGTATTTACCTGTGATGCAGATGCATGACACACCGCCAACGTCGTCGGATATGGTGGCAGCCCATGGCAGGTCTTCGGCCGCTCGACTGTGATTTCTCGGGATGTAGGTGAGTGCCGTTGCCACGATCACACTGCCCTCTAGCCCCAGCAGAATGTCATGGATGCCCATGGTGCCAGCCAGCTGATAATATTGGTCATACCAGCCCACATTGTCCTTGCGAACGGACTCGCGCGCCACGAACTCCAGTACCTGGTCGAACTCGTTGATTTCGCATTTCCGGAACGTCAGGCCACCGCTCGACAGCCCGTCTGCTCTCCAGTCTTCGAATTCCAGAATCCAGTCGCAGGCCTCTTGACCGCAGCCGGCAATGTCGACCGAGTCGATGCGCCATCCTCGCCGTCGAAACCAGTCTTCTGCTGGCAGCCCAAAGGGAATGCCATACAAGAGCCGGGGAAAGGTGCTGCCTAGTTGTAAACGCGACACACGATGCTCCGCCAGCTGCCGCAGGGCATGGCTGTGTAGACTCGTGCCGATTCCCCGTCGCTGGTGAGCCGGGTGCACAAGAATGGCGGCCAAACATCCTATCCAGGAGGAGTCGCTGTTGTCGATAAAAGTCGTATAGGTAGCGCAGAATCCCAGGAGCTCCATCGTAACGGGATCTCGGACGACAAAGTGTTTCGAGTATCCTGGCCGGTGAAGAAGGCGTTGAAAGCTTGGCAAGTCGATACAGAAATGGGGGGGAAGGCTGCGGCACCACATCTCATGGATCACAGGTGTCTCTCGCACGTCCCACTCCTGTACCAGCCATCGTGTCCTAGACGATGAGTACGCCATGGGCGCATCTTGGGAATATCGTGGCCCCCGTGACATTGGTAGTTGAAAGAGAAGGTCCGCGGCGGCCTCGAGCTGAACGTGCGAGTAGTCAGGGATTTCAACCAGCGTGGGAAATAAGTTGTCCGCTACGCCTAGTCCCAAGTCGTGCACGCTGCAGCAGGTGAGCACAATTTGTGGCCGATCTGGTGCTATTTGGCGTGCGATCTGTGAGAGCGCAATTTGGGATGGCTGGCCAGCGCAAGGCGAGCCAGTAATGACAAAGATGACAGCTGTAGCGAGTCTGAGGTGGCTGGCGTGGTAACTAGTAATGCCGTCCCGGACCATATAAGGAATATGCCGAATCCAAGGGTGGTACGTGGCCAATGCCCGACCAAAGGGCTCGAACGGGTCCTGTGGCTGTTGCCCTGGCTTCGAGGGCTCAATTGGCACGGCGGCTGGCGTAAGGACGTAGAGAAGATCGCCCTCTGCTAGGATCCTCCCCAGCGGGACGCAGGCCTGCAGGTCGTGGACGAGAACTGCGGCAGGTCGTTTTAGGTACGCTGAGCTATCTGGCGGTGCCATTTTCCGAAACCCTGTGCCGCTGGCGCTCTCGCATGACCTCTGGGCTTGGCCGTTGCCTGACGAGGCACCCTCACCAAAACACGGCTGGTTCCCCCAACAGGTCAGTGTCAGCATGCCGCACCGCACAACAAGGAAAAGTAGAATAAAAATTTTTCAAAAAAAACTTTTGTCAGAAAGCCCATCTCGGCCAACACCCACCCCCCTCCCTTAGCCTTGTCGGCAACAACAACACAAGAGAAAGGGGAGAGAGAGAGAGAAGCATGTGCCAGCCACAATACTCATGTCGGACATGGGAAGAAACAAGCGGGTTGTGAAATTCACAAGAGCATAAGACATAAGAGACGCACAACTATGCCAACTTACAGATAAAAGCGCCTGTTCGCATCACTGCCTCCTGCGAAAGGAGACAGAAAGGACCCAAAAATTGGGGTTCGGCTGAAGCAACAAAAACGCTACTGCTGCAGGCCACCCGAGCCAACCTGGACAGAGTCAGAACTGGGGCAAGTTTCTGTGGAGCGGCGGCTCGCCTTTCGGATAGTGACGAACCGCTACTCGTAGAGTAGTAAACTGGGAAAGGGAAAAAATAGTACGGAGTACTTCCGTACGGAGTATGCAACGAGGCAACTTCGCCACCGTACTGGGGCCTGTACTGCAGCCAAGGCTTACCAAGTGTTTTGTCTTTCCCAGCTCACGAGAAAGTGATGAAAATGAGCACACCCGTCCGACCCGAGCGGGATATGAATCTGACTCTGTGTGTTCTCTCTGTGCTTTCGGCCTGGCCGTACACTTTATAAGAGCTTCGGGACCTCTGAAGGGCCGCTGAACACGGGTCTGATCGCGTCTGTGAGCTTGGCCTTATTGGATGGCCGTGACCTTTGTTGTTGTTGTTGTTGGCCGGCTCGACGATGGCCAAGGCCTGTCCAGTCGTCTGTCCAGTCGTCTGTCCAGTCGTCTGTCCAGTCTGTCCAGTTTGTCCAGTTTGCCCACAGTCCTTAGCCTAAAGAAGACTGGACTTGCACCATCAATGGCGTAAAAATTGGTCAATGCAGACGACCAAGGATGGCCGGACTGTACGGGAGTACTCTGTATGGCAAAGGCCACCAACACAGAATGAACAATACAGCACGGCACCTGTTCTCGTAGCCCCGAAAGAGACAGGAGCAAGATGGAGGGGGGGAAGAGCAGAGAGGGGTGGTTGAAGTGGGTGGGGATACGGGGTGCGGACAGGGGAGACGGGCAGATCCAACAACAGGGTAAACAAACAAAAAGCGACCGAGTTTCCGGAAGAAGTAAAAACGGATAGAGGCCGCTTCTGAGAGACGCAAGAGGGTCTGCGCGAGAGGTTGGCTGACGAGATGCAGTGTGGCAAAGAAAAGTTGGCGGTTGGATGAAGAGATATGTCAAGAGAGAAGTCTGGAGAAAGAAAGAGAGGCACGAGCACAGAGCACAGGGCACAGAGCACAGAGCACAGAGCACGGAAGTATGGAGTGTGTAGGGAGCACGAGAGGAATAGTAGCAGGGGATGTGGAGCGAGGGCAAGAATGAATTAGCCTCGTAGCCGTCGTGCAAGAAGGCAAGGCAGGCAGGGCAAAAAAAAGTCTGGGACGGGAAAGAGCGAATGAGTCGGTCGCAATTACCGTTGAAACGGCTGAATTTCTGGGCTCGTGGCGGACTAAGTAAGCTCTTTGACGTGGTGGTTGAAGTGGTTTTGGCCGACCCGCTCGAGTGTCACACACATACGACAGAGACTAATAGGAGAGGGAAAAGAGCCATTCTGCAACAGTGTGGAACAACAAGGGTGCGTGGAATGGTGCCAGCCGCGGCGGCTGTCTCGTCTTTTTCCCTCTTTGTTTTTTTGCCAGCAGCCGTCAGTCCACGCAGCGGAGCCCGCGTGCATTGAGTAATACGGACAATAGTGCGAGGGTCGTGTGAGTGGGTGGGTGGTGTTATCTATTGTTGTTCCCTGCCACAAGTACAAGCTTTCCTGTTTAGTGAGCCACCGAGGAACAGTGGCGGACAAACGCGGCTTTCTGGGGGGAGGGCGCGCAGATGCGATCGATACCACTCGGGACGGTCTGTTGGTTTGTTAGTGCTCGTATTGTGTTATGTACAAGAGTATTAATTGTATTCTTGAATTCTTGTATCGTGTTAATTTGCCCTCTACGGAGTATCTTACTGCCTATTCTACTCTTGGCGGGAGACTTTGAGTTGCTCTTTCCTTCTCTAGTCTCTCTCCGGCCTCTTTTGGCCTCTCCTGGCCTCTCTGGCCTCTCTGGTCTCCCTGGCCTCTCTGGCTCCCCCATCCTTTGGCGCTCCTTTGGGAGGGAAGGTGCGGGACAGCCGTGCCTGCTGGCGCAGAAATGCTGCGCCATGGTGGCAGCGCTGCAAGCGAGTCGATGCCGACAGGGGGGTATTGTCCGCCTATTGGGCGGGTGGGTAAGTCCACCGCACACCCCAGCGCAAGTAGAGGGAAATATGGTAGACACGAGCGGGGCCCGCTAGGCCGCTAGGCCGCTTCCTCAGGTCGCACACACGCTTGGGCTGCCTGGCCTTTCCCTGCTCGATACGGGCGAGCTCGCACTTGAATGGAGCACGGAAAAATACGAGTCATGGTGCAGGGCCTGAAGGACGTGGACTCGTACGAGTTGTTTTTCATTTCCTTTCTTTTTTGTGTGATTGTTTCTTGCGAGACAAATCAGACGCGCGCAAGTCTCTTTCATCACGGCGCGTGCTCTTGGCGATCACCCGTCCTGGCCGCCGTAGGGCTCTAAGCTCTAAGCTCTAGGCTCTACCATAGGCTCTAGGCTCTACCATAGGCTCTAGGCTCCAGGCTAGCAAGTAGGAAGTCTGTGCTCCGTGCGGAACCGTGTACCGGACTGTGCACACATCTTCCAGATGCCCTTTGTAAGCAACGGAGTAATAATCAGCATTCCATTGTTTCCTGCTTCCGGATCCCTGGAGCACGCAGCCTTTCCACGTATTCTGGTATGCACTCGTAGGACACTTCTTCCACGGCCGGCCCACCCTCGACCACCGACCACCAGCCATGACCACCCACAACGTCGTGCAGATGCAAGTTACGCAGAACACGATATTCGAATTACGGACTAGACCACGTGTTACACAGAGAGGGCCTGTGGGTGTGTGCACACTTTCTTCCTCGTCACTGCCACCAATGGCCCTCTCTGGCTAGGCCGTCCTCCTCCGCCGCCCAGATTCGCTACGGCTTGCCGGCTCTCTGATCCCGCAAAAGTGCTGAATGGCTCGAATTGGCCTTGACCGCCTGGTTCCCATGCTGCAATGTGGTAATACTGTAATACTCCGTAAAGCTGTTCGCAAAACATTCCTTCATCCCACCAAGCGCAGCAAGGTGCCCCCCTTGACCGTTTCCCCACACGCATCCACCAAATGGCGCGGGTTGGACGGCAACACAAAGGGGTAGAAGAGTCCGAAATCCAGTCGTTCTTCGGATGTGTAACTCAGGCAGGCTCGTCGGCTGAATGGCAACAAAGGAACACCAATAGGCTACACGGGCAAGCCAGATGGGGCATACTGAAACACGTTGCGTCAACAACGCCGAGAAAAAAAGGACGCCACCGAAAATCACAATGCTCCATGTGATCTTCCAGATGGCATGTTGCCGGCTTTCGTATTGCTCGTATCTTGGCACAAAGTACGGCACCTCTCGGTCTGTGCTCGAAACGACACCGGGAGAGAGCCGACGAGGGAGCAGGGGGGTAGCCATATTGCATACGACGTACGGAGTATTATCTTTCGGGGAAGGACACAAGAGACAGAGCATGTGCGCAAAAAGTCCTACGAGTACAAAGTATAGAGTACTCCATACGGGTGCTCAGTGGCACGCGGCCGACAAAGTCCAGGACAAGCCGCGGTATTGCACGCAATTCAAGTCCCATGCAGAGGAGACTAGCACGAGTTGGGCCAAGCTCCAGGCGTCTGTCTGTTCGTTGTTGGCTGCACAAGACCCTCTTCCTCGCTCCAGCACACCCGCACAAGGCGCCGGCTGCAACTCTTTGGGGCCCTTGCGCTGGCAAACGAAAGGCTGGCCGACAGGGGAGGGGGGGGTGCGTGGTTGCTTCCAAGGACTGTGATTGCTTATTCCTACTTCGTATCTCGAGGCGGCAGTTGCATGATTGGGTATACAGTATGAAGTACGGGGCACTTCGTACGGTAAATCGCGAGATTGTTGCTCCTTACTTCCCACCCTTGCCTTCATTTCCCAACCTATTCTCGTACGCGTGTTCATGCAGGCGCCTTCACCTTGTCCCGTTGGAAATCGGCCACCTGTTGCAGGACAGTTCATGTTCGTGGAGAGTGGAGAGTGGAGAGGCATTTTACGAGCAGGAACGCAAGAACGCAAGAACACAAGAACGCGAGGAGACTTGTGGTTGCACTCCTTACACGATCTTGTGCGAGCTCAGCGAGCAAAATACCCTGCAAAAAGAGAACAGCGGGTGACACAAGCAAAGCAGGGGGGGCATACTTATGCGGGACGGGTGGAGCACCGGCCAGGCTTGTACAAGCCTGAATTCAGATCAGGCATCACTAGCAGTAGGGGGCCAGACGAGGCACGCATCTTGCCTCGGGGGGGATGGAGACGGTGGACAGGCCATACCAGGCAGGGAAAGGCTGTTCGAGCCGTTGCCTCTCCCCGGAAATCCTCCCCCGTCGTCCCGGGCCATGCCCCGTCCCTCATTCCTTGACCGTGCAAAGAGGCAATTTCAAGCGGCGGAAATTGGAATGCCGTTGGACGTGTTGTGCAACGCACGTGTCCCAAGAGGCCGAGGCGATTTGGCTTGGACTACGGGGTACTCCGTATTACTCGTACGGCGTACGAGAAGGACGAGTAATACGGGGCAGCCCTCTCCTGGCCAGCCTGGCCTGGCGGCCCCTAGTGGTTCTAGTCGTAAACCAGTAACCGTCCGTGACACCCCCCTGTCTGATTGATTTTGCGTTTATTTGTTATTTTTATTTTGACAGGGTGACAGGTCAGATTACTTTCTCCAGCGATGGCCACCGGCTGTCCTGAGCCGACAATACGACGGACGATCCTCTTGTTTCGGTGTCGCACAAGAACAGAGCAACGAGCAAGGCCACGGGCGCATGCAGCAGTCGGGGACCATGTGAGGCCCCAGCAACGGCGGCAGCAGCACGCACCCGTGCCCCACCATGAGTAATGCATCTCGGATAGGCTTGGCACAGGTCGTGTTTGATTTGTGACCGGTCAAGAGAAAAAGGGAAACCTCGGAAGACAAAGCAGGCCATCACGAAGCAGAAACGGACACTTTATCGGCAAAAAAGACAATCCCCAGGCAGGGCCTGGATCGGGTGGCCCAGTCTGTACGGAATATGGAAGTAGTGGGTATTGTGATGGATAGCATCCCCTAATTTCGTGCTAAAGCCCTTCTTGCCCTTCTTGTATTAGTCGGTGGCTTATCCTGGGGGGAGGCGTCCAGGCAGGCAAAGCTCGAGTCGGCCTAGATTCGAAAAGGCTTTCCACCGTTTGCTGGCCGGCTGCATCACGCCGCCATGTTGTGCTATGCAGTCGTTGAAGGGGGTTGGGCGCACATCCTGTTCGGACATTCGGACAATGGCGTCAGTCCCAGCCTTGTTACGGCGTGTTGTTACCGCGCAGACGTGCTAGTGTAACAAGGAAAACAAAGGGGCTCTTTAGCGGGCTGCGCTGGACGGGGCAAGTAGTGCCGGGGTGCCGGGCTGCGCTGAACCACTAGTAAATTAGTGGAACTAGCTTATTCCAACGCCTGGCCTTGGCTGTCGAGCCTTGTAACCCCACTCTCAATCGCTGCAGAAACGCGTCTAAAAACGCGTCAACGACTTCTCGTCTTCGACCTCAGGCTTCACTTTCGAGGGGAGGCTATCCAGCCACGCCGCCATTTTTCTCTCTCTACTCGAACCGCCGTTCAGGGATACCATGGATCCCGAGCCAGACGAAGAAATGGCCGCATTGGTGGGTGACCTGGCCCAGGGTAAGCAACGAGACGGTCGATCTTCTCCTCGGCCAATATACCGTCTTTTATGACTAACCCGTTGGCCCACTCCGTCAGCCGCCCGTGTGCCGGCCAAGCGTCGGCCGTTTGCGGTCAAGCCTACCGTAGAGCGGCTCACCTCTCTGGCATACGAGCATGGCCTGCCGCCCGACTCCCTCGCCGCTCTCGTCGATGTCGTCACCATGCCTGGCCACCTAGACCAGGCCAGCCTCGGTGCCCTTACAAGGAACCTGTACCCGGCCATGCCGGCCGTGCCCGACCGCGCCGTGCTGGCCGTCGTCGGCTGTCTCGGCCAAGGCCAGCTCAAGCCGTCGTTGGCGGTACAGGCGCTGCTGCTGCGCTGGCTCGTCTTGGTCTACCATGTGCTGGGCAGCCAGGCTGTGTTGTCGCGTGCCTATGGCGTGCTCTTTAACCTCCTCGACACCGCCGGCATCCGGCCACAGCTGTGCCATGTCCTGGCCCTCATCACGCGGCGGAGACACGTGCGGCCCTTCCGGATTCAAGCCATGTGAGGATTCTCTGGACGGGGGGAGGCAAGCGCGGCAAAACACCTGCTAACCTGCAAGACTTTCTCTGTCACGGCAAACTGGTCACGACCCATACCTGGTCGGCCTGCTCCGCGTGTTCAAGAACTACTATCCGGAGGTGATCGTTGGCGACGCCACACGGGGAAGGGCATCGCCTTTCAAGGTAGGCCGGTGTCTGTTCCTGGTAGACACCGCTTTCTGTTAACAGTTCAGCATCCGGATCCACAATGGCGTACGAGGCTCGATGACATCCAGTTGGCGCGTCGGCAGAGCCAGCTCCAGGGAAGCGGCGGCAGTGGTGGCACAGACGAGCTGCAAAACGGATTCCGCGTGCGGCAAGACTACCAGAGAAGTGGTGCCGCAGCCTTGGGCATTCCGGCTGTGCATACGCTGCATGCTCAGGAGGAGTCGGTCACCCTCGAGGAGATCGACAGTGCAGAGGGCTTGGTGCAGAACCTCGACAAGATCGAATTGCCCAACCAGCTTGTGGCCGTGTTGGCGGATCCGTTGCTGCAGAAGTTGCTGCTGCTTCGTCCGGCCGCCGAAGCGTCGGCGCGCGTTGATAACTGGTTGTCGGCATGCGTGGCCAGTGTGGCCAGCGGCGACAGCGAACCTGATGAACTCTTGGATCTCATGGAGGCCGTGCATGATTATGTCTCCAGCACACAGACCTTCCCTCCCGTGTTGCTTTCTTTCTTCAGTCAGCTTCTCACCTCTTGGGATGGCAAAGCCAAGAAGGACCTGGTCTTGGGCGCTCTCTCGTTTGTGCGCGTCCAAGATTTTCAAGGTATGGTTTTTGAGTTTCGGGTTCTTCCGTTTCCCATGCTTACGTTAGACTGTAGAGACGTACAAGACGACATTTTCACCGCTGGAAAACAGGCTTCTGGACAACTCGCCGGAGTCGCGGCTGGACCTGCTGGGTTTCTACACCCGGCTGCTGCACGGCTGGCGAGCCGTCTTGGCTGCAACGGCAGACGAAGCTACGCAGCCCGGAAACGGCGAGGCTGCCGCTCTGTCGGGCTTTATCTGCCATGTTTCTCGGCTGGCATTGGTGGTACTGCAAACCTCACCCGCCGCCTCTTCCTATGCGTCAGTGTCGACGGGAGCGGCCATGGCCGTGCTAGACTTTTATGAAGAAGTCACAGCGACGCTAGGCCTGGGCCGTGCAGACGTGCTCGAGCAGGTGCAGGCTGTAGTGCCGCCGCCAGAACTGGTGTACACGTTGCACTTTTGTCACTCGGCCGCCGTGGTCTCGCGGCTGTACGCAATGCTGGCGGCGTACAAGCGGGCGCTCGAGGCGGCCATGGCACGGCGGCCAGGCCGGCAGCTGTCAGCGGCGGAACGTGCACGGGTCAATCTGTTCAACGGGTTTCTCATGGACGTGTGCAACTGCCTATGGCGGTCGCGGGCCTTCTCGGCCTCGGACACCAACGCGCAGGGCTGCCGCGTGGCAACAGAGCTGGTGCCGGTGCTGGCACGCTACGTCCAGAGCGTGGACCGGGACCTGACGCTGACGGCAGCCTTTAGTCTGTCCCATTCGCCGACGCTGTGTCTGCAGGCGATCAGCTATTTGCGAGAACTGGAAGACGCAGCCATTGGGTCAGACGATTCGGTACGGCGGCGGCATGCTGGACCGGTCACGCAGACATCGCTGGTCCAACTGGCACGCAGCGGCGGCATCGACGTGTCGTGGGCGGCTTTCCGGTCGGGACTTTTGGACTATTTGACGAGCCGCGGGTTTGGCGGCGTGTCGGCATTGATGCACAATACGATGAAGAACCTGATGAATGCGCGGCCCAGTACCTGAAGACGCCAAGATGTTCTTGAGTCTGAATTATTTACGATAATTATATGATCACTTGACAATAGCAACATTTTTCAATGAACTTGACTCTCCTATGATGTATTTCCAGATATAAAATCAAGTGGTAATGTGTATTAAACTATTAAAATCTTCCTTTGACTCCGGATTAGTGCCAGTCTTACTCAGCATGAACTTCTAAACTCCTATCTGCTAAAAGAATTAATACCTCTCATACGTTGACGTTATACACGCGCATATTGCAGCATCGGCCACTAATAAAATTGAGTCAATCCTTTAACCAGTCACACAACCACCACCCAACCACAAAAAGCTGGCATTCACAACACGCAACATGGCCGACACAGCTGAGACGTCTGCGCCGACAGAGACGCCTGTCATTGAGACACGCAACTTGACCTACACCTTTCCCGACTACAGCACAGGCGTCTCGCACATCACCCTGTCGTTGCCCGCAGGCAGCCGGACGCTGCTGGTGGGGGCCAATGGAGCCGGTAAGACGACGCTGTTGCGGCTGCTGGCCGGCAAGCGGCTGGCTCCGTCGGGCAGTGTGTTTGTGAACGGTGTCGACCCCTTCTCGCACGGTCTCGAGGGCGTGACGTACTTGGGCCTCGAGTGGGTGCTCAACCCGATTGTGCGGCGTGACATTGGCGTCGACGAGCTGCTGGCATCCGTCGGCGGCGATGCGTATCCGGCGCGGCGCGACGAGCTCGTGTCCGTGCTGGACATTGACACCTCGTGGCGCATGCATGCTGTTAGCGACGGCGAGCGCCGCCGTGTCCAGCTGGCTATGGGTCTCGTGCGGCCGTGGCGCGTGCTGTTGCTCGACGAGATCACCGTCGACCTCGACGTTTGGACGCGTGCCCAGTTCCTGGGCTGGCTGCGCCGCGAGTGTGAACGCCA
Source organism: Dryadomyces quercus-mongolicae (assembly GCA_002215975.1). Taxonomy (NCBI): domain Eukaryota; kingdom Fungi; phylum Ascomycota; class Sordariomycetes; order Ophiostomatales; family Ophiostomataceae; genus Dryadomyces; species Dryadomyces quercus-mongolicae. The sequence goes on along the minus strand of NIPS01000010.1, from coordinate 3,242,939 downwards.
CCCGGACCGTGCGGCCGGCGTGCCGCCACCCACCATCGTGTACGCGACGCACATCCTCGACCATCTCGCCGGCTGGCCTACGCACCTCGTCCACATGCACCTGGGCACCGTTCGTGAGTGGGGACTGGCATCGCGCTTCCTCGAGGACCCGGCCTACTACCTCGAACACGTGCAGCGAGCACAGGAGGTCGTGGCGTCTGCTGACGGCCGGCCGGGTGAGCCGCATGCACCGTTCAGCCCCGTGACGCTGCTGGGTGCCTCGGGCAACTCGCGGCTCGGCGATCTCGTGTTGGCATGGCTGCGCAACGACCTGCGCGACCGTGGCCCACGCAGCACGGTCGGACGGGGACCCGAGGGGTTGACGTATGCTGTGGGCGGCGTTGGCGGGTATGGACACGAGAAGTACCCCGAGGAGGAAAAGGATGAGAAATAAGGCAAAAGGGCCCAGAGAGAAAGCACCTCACTTTACGGCATATGCCATGACGTGTATATTCAACAGATACCCGGCGGGAGGAGGCAACACATGAAAAGGAAAAGAAGTTAGAATACAGGGAGAACAGGAGCAAGGCAGCTTCAACGCTTATGGCATAGATGCGATACATATTTTTACTTGGGTAGATAGCAATACATGGCGCAATTACAGGCATACTCTCATCCCTCCAAGACCGCTCTAATGCCTGGGTGCACATCGTCCAGGACGTCCAACAACTCGCGGAAGAGGCGGCCCTGAAGAGCTGCACCGGCTGGTGAGGTGACGGCAGGACTGGGTGTCCAGAGGATGCCCGAGTCCATGTACTGGCCGTGCGACTCGGGCCCGGCGATGGCAGCGGCGATGAGAGTGCGGGCTCCCATTTCGGCGGTGCGGCCGATGAGAAAGAAGTTCATATGGACAAGGGTGCGGAAGGGCTGCGGAAGGCTGCGGAAGAGATTTGTGAGGCAGAAGCCGGGACCCAAGCAATTGATGGTGACGGGGATGCGACGTTCGTCCAAGACGTGAGCCAACTCGCGGACAAAGTAGATTTCCATCAACTTGGATGTGTTGTAGCGGTCGTGCGACATGTTTGCCGGGTCACGAAGAGCCTCAAAGATGGAGGGTTCTTTGGATTCAGCGAAACGAGACTGGAGGTGAGCAAGCGAGCGAAGCGAGAACCAATGACCTCCAAACTTACAAAAATGTGGGCATCAGACGTGACAATGCTCAACCGCGGACGCACATTGTAACGGGAAGCGGTGCGATGCAGCAGCGGGAGCAACAGCAGAGCCAACAAGGCAGTAGACAGTACATTGACAGTGATGGTAGTCTCGTGGCCGTCGACGGTGCGGGTGAAGACGGAGGTGGCGACGCCGGCGCTCTCGATGACGGCGTCGAGACGATCCAGCTCGGTGACGGCACGGCGCGCAAAGGCGACAACGCTAGCAAACGAAGCCAGATCCACGGGCCAGACTTCGATGACGCAGGCAGAACCAGAACCAGTAGAGGTCAACGAGGCGCGGATGTCGGCCGCGGCAGCTTCGCCCTTTTCGGTAGAGCGGCAGGCCAAAATGACGCGAGCAGCGCCTAGACGAGCAGCATGCCGGGCAGCCTCGAGGCCGAGGCCACTGTTGGCGCCAGTGACAAGCACAGTCTGGCCGGCAAAGCAGCCCTGGGGCGGGGGCGGGACGGCATGCAGCTGGGTCCACAAGAAGTGAATGGCAAAGGAGAAGAAGCTGTTGTGGTTAGAGAGGGGAAGAGAGGTTGCTTAACGGATAGGCTTGGACGCACGTCTTGAGAAGCTCGAACATGGTGTAATTTGTGGTGTGTGTTGGTTTGTGAGAAGGCTGGTGTGTCGTCAAGAAATCAGAAAAGCCAAAAAGACGGGCGAGAAGGATTTGTTCCGAGCTGAAACGGTTTTGGATGTCACCATGACGGCGCGCTACCACGCTGTCAACTTGGGCAACAGAAACTGCATAATTGGCATCATCTCTGCACGGTTGCGCGGCATGCCGTTGTCGTCGGCTCGTCGAGTCCAGCGAGCCGTCTGGACAGAAGAGAAGCGTCGTCGCAGAAGCTGCACGGTCTCGGGCGAGACGGCATCGCTGTCGGCCGCACCACAGAGCAGTATCGGCGAGGCAATGGCTGGCCCAGAAGCACGCATCGACACGGCCGACGGGATATCGGCGCCGATGGTGACGACACCTTTCAAGGGACCAGAAGTGTCGGCATCGGCAGCCAGTGCAAGGGCAAACGTGCCGCCCTGGCCAAAGCCAAAGAGCAGCAGGTCATCGTGACGCCAGCCGCAGCGGCCGATCAGAACATCCCGCACCAGACGGCCACCGACAAGGCGCAAAGCACGACTGAAGCCTGGATCAGGATCGAGACGACTGCCTTGCAGCTGCAGGTCGTCGCCCCAGTGGAAGTGACTGGGGCCAGTACCGCTGAGGGCTTCGAGATCGTCTTCGTCGTCGACCATCATCGACGGCACGACACTGGGTCCGCGCACGGCCACAGCCAGCACACCCGGGAGGTTCATGGCCCGAGCAAAGGCGGCAAAAGGAGACTCGCAGTCGCCGAGGCCATGGAAAAGCAGCAGAATGGCTGTGGTGGAGGCGGGCGGGTCGGGAAAGTGCAGAGCGACGTGTAGATCGGGTGCCAAGGAGGCAAAGTCCTGCTCAGTAGGGACGCGGGTCATGGTGAGAGAGGCGACGACGAGGATGAGTGTGAGAGCGAAAGTGAGAGTGAGATTGGCGAAAGTAGATGAGACTGAAATGCCGTCTTACGGTGCAGTGGGGAAGGCACGCAGAATGACTAAGATTTCATGAAAAAAGCACTAAAGAAGATCTTTCTACGAGTAGTAACCAAGGAAAAGTACAGAAGAAGAGGAGAAAAAGAGAAAAGAGACGAGAGAAAACCGCAGGATAAAAAGAGCAAAAAGAGCAAAAAAAAAGACTGGAGATATCTCAAAACATTGGCTGGAACCCAAGAAAAACGCCATCGTCTCTTCGTTCTGTAGTAACTGGGCGGATGCGTGCAATACGTATTAGTCCTTTCTGCCGTCTTACTCCTTTACTCCTTTCGTGCTTCACTTTGTCAACATCTCGCCATCGAGACTGCGGCTGCGCACGCGCGACGGCCCTGCGGCCATGGGCATCCAATCGCCCGCGGCCGTCCAGATGCCCGCCTTGGTATAGTCGCCACTGTCGCTGCCCTCCATAAAAGCAAAGCGGAAGTATTCGTCGAGACCGGCAGCAGCGGCAGGACGCTCCCAGACAAATAGGTTGGAGTCAGGACCATCGGCAAAGAAGGCACGGTGGCGTTCGACGTCGTTGATGAGCACGCTGATGCCATCGTAGCGAGCGGCCGGCGGCGGCATCCAAGAGAAGGTGATGGAACTCGTGTTGGCGACAATAGCAGCAGCAGTCAGGCTCGTGACGGCCTCAATGGCAGCAGCAGCAGTGGCGTTGGCAATGCGGACAATAGGCTCGACCAGCTGCGGCAGCGGCGAGCCGAGCTGGGCATCACCCTGCAGGGCAGCCTGGGTCTGCAGCAGCGAGGCAAAGCCCCAGCGACAGGTGCCATTGATGTAGAAGCCGACTAGCAGGCCCTGGAAGATGAGACAGGGACGGGTCTGCATGCTGGTGCCGGGCAGCAGCAGCAGGGCCAGGATGTAGTGGTGGATGCGCAGTTTGAGCGCGGGCAGGGCCATGCAGCCAAACAGGCTGGACACAAAGAAGACGTAGAGCAGCAGGTTTCGACGCAGACGACCCTCCTGGCGGAAGTACCAGACCTGGATGAAGAAAATGGCAATGATGACCGAGATGATAATGGCCAGTGCAGCCTTGGCGCCGGGCTGCTGCTGCAGGTCGTGGGGCGTGAGGCGCTGGATCGGAATGTAGTCAAAGGTGTAGTTGGTCAGAGCGCCCACCCAGCAGGCGCCCAGCCAGAGGACCGTCTTCTCGACCTGGGCTGTGAGGCCAGTCAGCGTGCGCCGGACACCGGCACGGTCAAAGATGACCCAGGCACCGAGAGCCGCTGGCAGGTAGTGGCCAATGACATCAGACAGCAGGCCGGCAGTCGAGGAAGAAGGCAGTGGGTCGGTGGCCAGACCGACGGTCCAGAAGATGCCGGTAAACAAGCCCCAGAAGAAGGGAGTCGGGCTGGTAGTGAAGAGAGAGAGGACGACAGAGAAGACGACGGACACGGTGAGCAGTGGCCAGCGGGCGTCATGGGCGGGACAGGTGATGTTTTCAGCGAAGCGGAAGGCGAGAGGGAAGTAGGAATCAAAGGCGACACTGTGGATGCCGTTGGATCGGCTGGCAGCGAAGCCGTGCTTTTGGCCGACGAGTTCGACGACACCACAGCCGCCCGCAGCATTGGTGACGACGCCGGCATGAATGGCAGCCGCACAGAGGAACGAGTCGCCACGGTAGACGGCAGAAGTGTTGTGGTCGGCGTTCGGGGCACTGCCGGGACCGCCGATGACCAAGGGCTTGTAGACGACTTCCTGGTCACCGACAGCGCGCGGATTCAACACGATATAGCTCTCACAGCTGGCAGGGCAGCGGAAGGCAAAGCCGCTCTCGCTAAAGGGTCGACAGTCGCTGCCGTCAAGGCCGCACTGGTTGCCGGCCACCCAGTATGTGTTGCCGCAGCCGATTTCGGTCGGCGTGCCCCAGTTCGGCACCTCACCAGCAGCCAGACCCTGGCGCATGACGAGGCCAAAGGTCAGCGCCCACAGGCCCATGTAGGCGAAGAAGAGCGATCGGCGCCACAGCCAGCGGGGGCCACCGATGCGTACCACGAGTTCGTCGAGGACGCGCTCGAGCAGAACGATCGGGGCACGCTGAACGGCGGGAAACAACGGCTTGATAGCAAAGGCACGGGCATCGACTGGACCGCGCGACCAGCGCACAACGGCCGTGGCAAAGCGGCGGGCAGGATAGGGCACCCAGCGCCAGTGTTTCCAGACGCCTTCGTCCTGCATGAAGCGGGGGGTCGGGCCATCGTCGCCGTCATCGTCGGCTTCGAGGTCGTCATCGTGTTCGGTCAGGCTGTCGGCCTCTTCGCCATCGGTGCCGTCCAAACCGCTGGCTGTCGTCTCCAAAGGTTCGATGGCATGAATGGTGGCCTCGGACGAGGAGGAGCTGGCCACGACAGCGCGATTGCCGTGGTCGCCCATGGTGAATAGAGAAACTGTATGTATGTAGAAAAAACGAGGTGTGAATGCTTGCGAGAGGAGAGCCGACGAGAGAGGCTGAGCAAAAAGCCAAGCGAGAGCGAAAAAAGGTCAACTCGACGAGCAGTGCCAATGACACGCAGGAAGACAGCAGGAGAGGCCAGAGAAAAGAGACCGAAGCAGCGAAACACAGCCAAGAAAAGGCCCTGCAAGCAAAGCCGCAGTGTCCGACCTGATTCCGAAACGTTTGCGTTGGATGGGGTCACTGGCACGGGGGACCTGCTGGAGAAGGATGTCCTGCACGGAAGAGCCGGCCTCTGAACGAGACGCCCTAGAACGTGGCGGGGCGCATCGTCCGATTGGTTAGCAGCCCTAGTATGGACCCACTTAGCCGCGTGCGGAATGCCTTCTCAGACACTTTTCGCTTTCGCTATTCCAGCTTACGTGGGCATTCTGCTGACTCACCGATTTCGCATCTCCGGCCATTTGGGGGATTTCTGTGCCGTCTGAGATTTGCTGTCGGCCGCCAACTTTTTTTTTCTCATCACTGATTCGTGCCAGCACGAGCTGGCCAACGCAGACACACCCGACCGTTGACCGCTGACCACCCAACCCCCAAGTGCCACGCCGCCTCAGGCGTGGACCATGCCGCCATCTGCTGTTCCCCTCGAGCTCCTGCAGGACCAGCCGCTGCTGGATCATCGCCAACACGCCATGCCGCCTTCGCCCCCACCATCGTCCTTCCGTCTGCTCAGGACCGCTGCGGCCGCTGCCGACAGTGGCGCTCGTCTCGGCTTGCTCACACTGCCCGGCGCGCGCGGACCCCCGCTGCCCACGCCAGCCTTGATCGCCGTCACTTCGCGCGGTGCTCTACCTCACGTGACTCCAGACAACGCCACTCGTCATGGGCTCTTTGCTGCTGCCTACTTGGCCTTGGAAGACTGTACGTAACATGACATGCCCATCGTGCTCATTGCGCAGGGTATCGTGCAAGGCATCGTGCAAGGCATCGTGCAAGGTTGCATCCATCGCGCTCACTAACAGTAGTTGCTGGACCCCCCAGTCGTTGAAAAGGTCCCCCTGCAGCCCGACCGCACGCCACCCATCCTGGCCACACCTCCACTACCCGCTACCTCTCCCCTGCACACCTTCACCGCTCTCCCCACAGCTGCTCTGTCTGTTCTCGCGCCTCGTCGGCATCCCGCCGCAGCTGCCCACCTCGCCAGCGGCTCAGACCACATCTCCGTCGTCACCTCCACCGGCGTCCAGCGCCTGACTGTCCACGACTATCGCCATGCAGTCGATCTTCTGCAGCCCGACATCGCCATTCCGATGGCCGATCTGACCTACGGCGGTGGTGCCAACACGCACGTGAGTGTCTCGGATGCGGCTGGCGTCCTGTACCCGACCGCGAAGCGAGCTGCCCGCATGGCCGAACGCACAGAAGACTGGGTCGATACTTTTTTGGAGACGTCACCCCAGGGCTCTCAGGACTCTCAGGACCCCCAGGACTCCCAGGGCTTCCAGGGTCCCCAGATCTTTGCACCCACCCTGCCCGTGCCCTACGCCATGCAGTGGCAGTACCTCAACCGGCTCGCCGAGCTGATGGACACGGCAGACGGCAAGACTGCCCCCCTGGCCGGCCTTGCCGTCTATGATGTCGACCTGCTGCCCGACCTGCACGCCGACTACGCCGCCTCGCTGGCGCCGCTGCCCCGTCTGTCTCTGCACCCGGCACCCACACCACACCATGTACTGCGCCAGATCGCCCTCGGCGTCGATCTTCTCGTGCTGCCGGCCATCACGGCTGCCTCCGAGGGCGGCCTGGCCTACACGTTTGCATGGGAAGACTCGGATTCTTCTTCTTCCGATACGCCCCGTCCCCTTGCCATTGACCTTGCCGACCCCCAGTACAAGGCCTCTCTCGACCTCCTCGCTCCCGGCTGTGACTGTGCCGCCTGCACCGCTGGCCACCACCGCGCCTATCTGCACCATTTGCTCGATGCCCGCGAGATGTTGGTTTGGACCCTCTTGCAGATGCACAACCATCACGTCGTTTCTCGTCTGCTGGCCGGCGTCCGTGCTACTCTTGCTGCACCCAATGGTCCCGAAGCTTTTGAGGCTGCCCGCCGCCGCTTCCATGCCGCCTATACCCCCGAAATGCCGCCCGCTCGCGACAGCTCTCGTCCGCGTACGCGCGGTTATCAGGCAGCAGCCTCGGCCGGTGGTGTTGGCGGTGGCTCCGTTGAGGCGCCGCCACTCAACAAACCCGCTTGGGGACGACTGAAGGAGAGGGCGGGTGTATGATGGCGACGGTCAGGCCGTAGTAAGACCCCGTACGAAGTGCTCCGTACTCGCTATTGCACTCGTATTACCCAAAATAGCACTTGCATGATTACATGATATAGATGACTAAGCACCAGATAGATGGTCTCTTAGATGCTGCCTAGGGGCATAATAGATCCGCTTGCTTGCTCTAATATCCCGTGTCATCCAGTCTATGCTTCCGGTCCCTGTAGATCTACCTTTTGGGCCTTTTTCTTCTTAGTCTTGGGCTTGGTCACGACGGGACTAACAACGCTCTCGGCCGTCGTCTCGGCAGCTGTTGTTGCTTCAGCCGCAGCTGCAGCCGCAGCCACCGCCTTCTTCTTCTTCTTCGGCTTGGCCACCACAGCTCCTTCGCCGGTCTCGTCGCCCACCGCCTTGACCTTCTTCTTCTTCGTCTTCTTCTTGACTGCCACGCCCTCGGCCGGCACGCCCTGCGCCAGCTGCACGCGTTCGTTGGCCCGCTGCATCTCCAGCCGTCGCTTCTCTACTTCCTTGAGAGCCTGCGCCATCTCGGCGTCGGCCCGCTTCTGGTGCTCGTAGTCGTAGGGGTTTCCGCTGCCACCGCCACCCGTGCTGCCACTGCCTTCGTCCTCGAGGCTTAGCGACCGAAGATAGCTCGAGTCGACCTGCAACAGCGCCTGCTGCTTCGTCCGCCGCCGCTGTCGTCCGTCATTGGAGTCCGACTCTTGGCTGCGCGGTGTCGACCGTCCACTGCCCACGAGCGTCTCATCTGCCGCCACCACGATCTGGGGTCGGCTGCGCGGCTTGATCACTATAGGTCCACGAGAAGTCGCTCCACCCGTGCTGCCAGAACCGCCACCCAATGCCTGAATATCCAACTGCATCACGGGGATCGAGTCAATGTCCAGATCCTGGCCATTCTCCTTCTTCAGAATATCGTGGATCGGCGTCGACGTGCGTGGAGCCTTGCCTCCTGCGGCGCTCGGGATGTAGAACGGATCGTCACGGTACCGCTCTTCCCGCTCAGCCTTGCGCTTTGCCAAAATGTCCGCGTCCAGATACGCATCTTCGTCTGGCCGTTGTTGGTACTGTTGCTGGTACGAGGAGCTACCGGCTCCTCCGCTCTCGGATGCCTCCAGCAGCCTGCTGATCGCCGGCAACTCGGCCGACGATACGCTGGCCGGCGCCGGCCGCTGGTAGTAGTAGGCTTCGAGGTCGTCGGTCTCGCTGTCGCCCTCTCCCTCTGCCGCCCAGTCATCTGTCCGGTCTGCAGCCATCAGAAGTGCCCCGAGGTTTGCGTTGATGGGTGTATCCAGGTCCAGTTCGCTCGGCATCGGCACATTATTCTGGGCTGTCGGCGCCACCGAGTTGAGTTCCCACCCGCGGAAGAGTCCCGGAATGGCTTCTGTCAGCAGCAGCGGCGCATCCTGCTGCACGCCATCAATGGCTGCCGGCTGTGCCGCCACTGCCTCGTCCGCCAGCTTCAGCAGCTCTGACAGCTCCACTGCTCGTTCCTGCACCTCTAGACTCGGGTGCTGTGCCAGTGGCTCCAGGGCGTGCACCAGCCGTGCGATCAACAGTGACACTGCCGACCGCCGCTCTGCCGTCCAGGCCGCTGCCAGTCTACCGCCGCTAGACACATATGCAAACAGCTTGCCCACGGCTTGCACGCATGCCGCCACCACTTCCGCCGGCCCCTGCACCTGCGCCAGCAGCAGCACCAACAGCGACAACGTGTCGTCAGCACTCGGCAGCAGATCGGCGTACTCGCCCACCATCCATGCCAGCGGCTTCAGTGCCCGCGTCACTGCCGCACTGCCTGTGCTCATCTGTGTAATCACATCGTCGGCTGCCCGCACAGCTGCCGGCCGCATCGCGCGCACCTTGACAGCCACGTTCCGCAACTCATTGCCTACCCGCTCGGCCACATCTCCGGCAGCCCCCTCTCCACTTCCCCGTACTGACGCGTCCTCCTCGCTGCTCTCGTCCTCACCGTCGCCTCCCCGCGAAGACGGTGCCGTTCGCAGAAGTTGTGTCAGAATGTCCATGTACCAGTCAAAATCCGGCATGTTGCTGTAGTTGTTTTGCGCGCACATGGTCAATATCCGGTGGATCACGTCGATCCTGTAATCCTCCGGCAGTGGTGCCTCTTCGCTGCGCGGTTTCGGCGCCGCATCTTCGTCGTCCGAGTCGGCGCGGAATTCGAGTTGCCGCACTTCTTTGGGTTTCAACGGCTCCGCCGACGCCGACTTCTTCAGCTGTCGCATCAGCCGGCCCACAATCGACATGAGGTTGTCGCTGCTGACCATACCCTGCACCAAGTCGAGAGCTTGTATACGGATACTGATGTCGGCGCTGTCGATACATTCCATGATGACATCCTCCTGCTCCGACACGAGGAAGGGGTGTGTCTTGACAATCTTGTTGAAGGCGATAAGCGCAACATATTTCACTGCACAGTCAGTCATATGCCGGAAACTGGCCAAGACACAACGGTCGACTACTCACAGTTGGCATCGTCGTGCACCATAATCATCCCCCGCAGCTTTGTCACACACAGAGATGCAATCTCCTCGCGCCCCGAGATGTCGTCGTCGCTGCCCAGGATGCCGCCCTGGATAATACCGTTGATGCACTCGTAAAGCAGCGACATGGCCGGCGTTGTCCGGATAATGTCCGTCAGTGGCGGCAGCAGCTTGCGCACCAGTCGAGGCTCCAAGGGCGTCAGAGTAGCAAACTAGCCAGTCAGCAATAGTACCCCATTAGAGATCCTTCTTCACGACACCTACCAGCTTGATGAGCTTGATGGCCATCCAGTTATTACCGCCATCGACCAGGAGCTCAAAAAGCCGCGGCGCCAGCGGCAAGAAGTCGTTTGGCCGCCGCCATCCAAGCTCGCAGATCACGTTGACAATCGCCGCCGTCACACTCGGGTCCTCGGTCGGGTCCATCAGCCGGTCCTTGATCTTCGGCCACGCCGCCCGTAGTGTCTCAGGATACACCAGCGCCATCCGGTACAGCGTCACGATTGTCTTCTTGCGGATCACACGATGCGAGTGGCCCAGTCGTGGCAGGAGGTCCGGCAGCACCGACATGGCTAGCGACGGCGTGATAAGGTGCGGAAGTGCCGCGATTGGCAACTGGATCGTCGTCGTGGATGTTGCGCTCAGGTCCTTCTTAAGCAAGTTGGTCGCTAGCATCAGCACTTCTGTGTCAGTGCGGAAGCTCTGCACCGCCGCCAAGTATCCGATGCGCTTCTGGTGCAGTTTCTGCGACGACATCACCTCCAGCACGTGGAATGATGCCCATGACATATCATGTCCCACCATCTCCAGATATACCAGCTTGAGCAGGGCCGTCGCCTTGACGTCCATGTCCTGGCTGCGCACCTCGGCCCGGCATTCTTTCAGACTCTTCTGTATGTACTCTTTTTCGTTTCCCTTGTGGTACCGGAGACCCCGGATGAGGTCCAGCAGCGATTTTTCGAACCTGTAGCCGTGTGTGAGCAGACATGCCACGTCGTCAGTCTCGTGCCGCTTTCGGTGAGAGAGAAAGCAGAAAACAGATAACAGAACGAAGAAACGTACATGGTGACCGGTTGGGGGGATGTTCAGGCTCGCCGGCCACCCCCAGTATCCACCTGTAATGGCGTTCTGGCCGTCCTATGAATGTTGGAAGTCCAGGCGGGAAGCGTGCTGCAGCAAGGTCGAAACGACAGTGGAAGCGGGAAATTCGAGTAAAGGATGGCGACTATGAATAGAGCGATGGTCGAAGGTCGGCGCGCATCTTGCGAGCACCAGCCCGGAGTCGACAGAAAAAAAATCTGGAGTCCCAGTCTATTGGTAGGAGGGCCGCTCAATATCCCAGAAGAGAGGTCTGGTGCCGAATTGCGCAAGCAGCTGTTGATCGGCCAGTGCAAGTTCAAGATGCCTGGGCCTTGAAAGCCGCCCCACGCAAAATACAGTGTCTTTGGATGGGACACTGTGATTCCATGCGTGCTTACTTTCATGACACACTGTATATGGATAAACGTATTTCCGATTCTATAGTGGGTCCTGGACAGCTACAGGGAATATATCGTCGTCGTCTGAAGCTGTCCTTTACTACCAGCTACCGACGACGTTCTCTTCCTTTCCTCCCCCGAACCGACATTGGGCTTGAACAACAGTATAGAAGACCTGCCAAACCACTCTACGAACCAGACGAACGCACGCAAAGCGCATCATGGGACCCTCCCTTCTCCACCCGCCGAGCCACCTGTCGCCGGCTGAGGCATTGGCCCTCTCACAGCAGGCGCCTGCCCTGCTCCGGGGCATGCCCAGCACCATCAGTTCGTCGACGCTGCAGTCGGTTGCTGCGCCTGCCGAGAGCCCCGAAGTCTGGATCTCCTACGAGAACCTGCTGCTGTCGTGTCTGCGCACCGGCGACATTGAGTCTGCGCGCGAATGCTTGCGCCGTCTGGTCGGCCGTTTCGGCGAGGAGAACGACCGCATCCGGGCACTGGACGGTCTTGTGCGCGAGGCGGCGGCGACGGACGATAAGACGGCACTGGAGGTGCTCAAGGGCTATGACGCGATCCTGAAGGAAGATGACAGCAACATTGTGCGTTTTTTTGTTTTCCGTTTTCCGTTCTCCGTTCTCCGTTCTCCGTTTCTGTCTGCCTTTATGTTGGTATATGCTTACTAGAAACAGCCAATCCACAAACGACGGGCTGCTCTACTGCGCTCATTGGGCCGCATCCCTGAAGCTGTCTCGGCCCTGGTGGCCCTTTTGGACTTCACGCCCACCGATGCCGAGGCGTGGGCAGAGCTAGCCGACGTGTACTTGTCGCAAGGGTTGTATGCGCAGGCCATCTACACCTTGGAGGAAGTGTTGGTCCTGCTGCCCAACGCATGGAACGTATGCCGACCTTCCTTTGATGACACCCGTCGCTGCGTCCATGCCTACCCCCTTCCTTCGCTCCTCCTGACCTGCACACTTTTTTTCCGTTTTTTGAAGAGGCAGCTGACCAAGTTTCTGCAGATGCATGCTCGTCTAGGCGAAGTGCAGTACATGGCCGCAACAACATCTGCAGGCGACGCGGCCGCTCAACAAAAGTACACGGCCGAGTCTCTGAAACGCTTCTGCCGGAGCATTGAGCTCTGTGACGACTATCTCCGTGGCTACTACGGTCTCAAACTGGTATGATCACGCTTCCTCTCTTCCTCCGCCAGGCCCTCCACCCAGAGCCTGCCACCTACCACCTGCAGTGCAGGGACAGCACAGGGACAGCACAGCACGGCATCCGGAGCAGCATGGACCCTCGGCGCTTTGTAACAGGTGTTGGCACCGCTGCACCTGGTGCAGCCATGGCCTGCCGTGCTGCTCTTCTGTTGCGTCGAGCTAGTGCTGGCTGACGTTGCCTGTGGTTGGCTGCAGCTGTTCTTGGATGCTAGGTGTTACTGGCAGCTACTGGCAGCTACTAGCAGCCACTGGCAGCCACTATCAGTGGCTGCTCTTACCTACAAATGTGGCCTGGCCACAGTATGCATGGCCAAAAATGAACTGACAAAAACCCCGTCTGTTGGCGTTGCAGGTCACCACATATGCACTTGAAAACGCCGGAAAATGGCCCAAGCGAAGCGTTGATGCAGACAAATTTGCCCTGCCGGACACCGCTACTCTGCAGAAACTGGGCCAGCTGGCGACCGAGAAGCTGTCAGAAATTGTGCGGCGCAGCTCTGCAAAGGAACTGCATTGGAGTGGATATGATGAGGCCGAGATTGTGGCGGCGCGCAAGCTGCTCGGACAAGAGACGGCTCCCACGGTGCGGTAACCTGAAAATAGGCACGGAAGGAGAAGGATCGGAGCCTGTCCTCTTCGTCTGCCGTCCTTTATTTTTTGCCACCTTGTCTTGCCTCCCCACGCACAAGGGTGGTGTGCGTTCCAGTGACATGGCAGGCATGCCGCTCATCTATGGAAGACTAGGGGAAGGCCGGAGACATCTTGCACATTACGCAGCCCAAGGACCTAAGCGGGCTAGAGACACGGGAAGAGGCCAGGAAGATAGGAGGTGGAGGCCTGCGGAGTAGTGTGATGGAAAGCACGCGGAGGTGAAAAAAAGGCAGCTTCAGTGGCTTATAAAAAAGCCGCGTGAGGGGGGAACTATATTACCACGAAAATCGAGCACGAGAACACCAGAGCAGGGAGGAGACAGAAGGACAGAGGGACAGAGGGACAGGGGGGTGGAGACCAGAGGACTAGGGAGTGTGCAGCGCTTTTTTTTTGTCTGCTTTGGCGTTGGGCTGGTTGGGTTGGAACAGTTGGGTTCGATCCCGTCTTTTTTTTTTATATTTGCTCTGGCGGCATTTTTTTTTTCTTTTGCTCTGCTTCCTCCTTACATGCATGTGTGCTTGCATGTGGTCTGAAACAGTCCAGACAAAGTCCTTTGTGCTTGCCTGCAGCAGGGAAGAAAGGTTGTCCAGCTCAGGCACGAATAGAAAGCCACGGTCTGCGGTCGCCACCGGCCGGTATGGCAAGATTTGTACGCCGAGCCATGGGGCGGGCAGTTCCGGCAGAGGGAATGCATATACCTAAGGGCACACAGCGGTGTCCGTGAACGAGAGAGGCTGTCAGCCCGGGTCCTGGGGTCCAGAAGCAGTCCCCTCCCCCCCTCCCCCCATCCCCCATCCCCCATCCCCCCCCTTGTCTGTGTCTGCTCGCTTGGTCCTTTTGTTGCTGGCACAGCCATTGGGCACGGCAGCGGCGGCACCTATGCTGGAAGAACGTGGCTCCAGTGAGAACTGGACGAGTGGGGAGAGGCGAGGCGAGGGAGCAGCTCGTATATCGCGGGTCCTTTGAGGGGATGGGGATGGGGAAGGGTGGGAGGAGGGGAGAAGGAGAGAAGAGGAGAAGGGGAAAAGGGGAGGAGGACAGAGGAGAGAGGAGGAGAAGAGAAGGAGGAGAAGAGGAGGAGGAGCATGACAACAGTATCCGTCTACCCTCTTGTCTGCTCTCCATTGTCGTGCGTACTGCAGTTCGTTCGTGCATAGGGTCCGCCAGGTAGGACGAACAATTGGCGTACGGAGTAGGGACTCTTCCTGGCCATGCGCCCTGCATCTGGCATCCGCGCAGGACTCCGCCGATTGGGCGGCGATGGCAGGGGGGGTTGTATTGCCGTGAGAAGAACGAAAAAGAGAACGGCGAGAGAAGGACGGGTCGGGAGCAGCAGCCCAATGGCAGTGAGGGCAGCCAAGAGGTCGCTGCTGGTCCGTAGCATGGCTCGCCCGCCTCGTCGTCTGCCTTGCGCTTCTTACATGAAGCTTCGTGGATGAGTCGGTGGTTTTTTTTGTGTTTTTTACCCCTCTCTTTCTTTTTCCTTCCTTTTTAGTATTTTCTATTTTGTATTTTTTTATCTTCTTCTCCCGCTCCCCTGCAGGTTTCCTTCTCGCTTCGTTTCCGGCGGCCCAGCGGTCCGTTTTCGTGATCGGCTTTCCGTGTCGCCAATCTCTTTCGCCCGGGGCCATGACTGCTCGGCGCATGTCACAGGAGCGCTTACGCAAGTTCCCAATCAAGCCGTGGCCTGTTGGACAGCGTCCAGGCATGACCAATCCTTGCATCGCCCCGTGTCATGAGACGAAGTCCATCACGACGCCATGTATCGTATCTTACCATCCGTGCATTTCATGGCAGACCTGTCGTGCGCTGTCCGGCATCTGCAACGGCTGCGGGTCGGCCAGAAAAAGCAGAAAAGAGAGAGACTGCGATCGTCTAGCCTTACATCGACAGCTGCACGGCGCATTGCGACGTACAATGACCGCCAACAAACCTAGTCGACGTCGCAGCGGCCAAGGCGGCCCTTTGCAAGATACATAATACTCGTATCTTACCATTGGTCACGAGTCTGCCTAGCACGTGCTTGAATGTTGCCTAGCATTTGAGCCAGCGCCGCCGTCCCGAATGGAAGTGCCCGTAGTGTAGTGAGCAGATAGGCTGGCCTGGCAACCACTACGCGGATGGCTTGGGCCAGGCACTCCGTAGCGGTGTCTTAGTCCAGCAAGAGCGATGGACGACTTACGAGTAATAACGAGTACGCGACGGCTGTATGCGCTTATCCTCATATAAAGGCACCTTCCCACTCCGGGAATTCCCAGCGGTCTGCTGCGCCTTCTTGTTCGAGCGAATGCTTGCATGCGACAAGAGGAGGAAGTCGCAACTGACCGGCCATTCTTGCGACATTGCCAAATCCCATTCCCGTCTCGTGAAGTTCGTTCTCGTGATTCCTCACCAGACGAACCAACAACGACATCGCATCATCCTCCCGCCTCGAACGGCCGGCTTACCGACCAACGCGCATCTGTCTGCGGGTACATCGTCTACGACCTTTCAAGGCTGAGCCGCTGCCAGCCAGCTTATACCTACACCTACTACAGCCTTCCATTGCTGTCTACGAAAAGGTAAGAATACACAATACAACTGCTTTCATGAAAATCCCCCGACTCTTTCCCCACGAGTCCATCTGCTCCCTGTCGGCCCCCCTCCCCTGCGCTCCCATTGCCCAGCCACAACGGCAAAAAGGCAAAAAGATCTCGATCTGCAAACAAGGCATGCACCTTTCACGTCCACTGGGCTGCTTATCCACGCATGAGCTGCTGTTTTGGGAAGACCGGGCCCTTTCCGTGGAAAATGAGGCAAGAAAGACGCAGAAAGACGGCCAGAAACAGACAATGCGGTTGTCCATGGACCACATGACAACGTCTCGCCAGAGAGGGCCTGGCCCACACCGGCTGGCTCAGGTCGGTTGCACCGACACGGCCCAGATGGGAAAGGCGAAAGACAAAGCGGACACACTGCCATGCGGACGATCTACAGGGTATATCGACGTATTATGGGCAGTTTCAGTGGCCAAGAGGGCACAGTCCTCCCGTCCTGCTCCGTGTACTCCCTACAGAGGGTTTTTTTTTTACTGCGCTCTGCCCAAACAGCCCCCCTTGCTTCCGGTTCATTTTGAGCTGACAATTTAGCGTTTCTTTTCAAGTCCCGTCGTCCTATCAACAGCCGTATAGGGCGTCTGTTGACCAGTCACCATCGTCTACTCCATCGAACCCGACCGAAACCCAACAGAGGGGGCCGATTCTGGCAGAAGGCCAAAGACTCTTGAACCACGAAGCCTGAAATCCTGAAATCTCAACGGCCGGGACTCCTCCACCGAAGCACTTCCGTTTCTCGCCTCGTCCATATCGAACCCGAAACCGAGATCCGGTTTTGTTCGCCAGCACAACCGACTGTTTACCCTTGTCACCGTCGCTTGCCGCTTTTGTCACTGTCACGGCCACGGCCAACGGCCGCCATCATCTCTCCCCAGTCAACACAAGACAGACTTCCCAGCCCAACAAGACAAAACACACCAAAGGACTGCCAGACATCCATCCGCCCTGTCTGTCCATCGCCACTTTTCACCTTCAGCACTGTCCTGAAGGATCGTCCCTGTTCACGCCAACTGCGAACACCACCAACCCCGACGCACAGAGAACCGGCGTGGGTTGTTCCAGGCTAAAACTATACTGTAAGAACCGCTTCTGCGTTGGGTTTCTCTGAAACCCTCCACACCCTCTCACCCTCTCACCGCAAAATCACTCGGCTCAAGTCCCCGGGTACCCTATTTTTGCTTCTGCGCCTCTTTGCGCCCAATCCCCCTCTCTTTCCTCTTCTTCCTCCCCACTCTTACTTTTTTCCCTCTCCCGCTTTCTTTCCTGGCTCCCATTTTTTTTCCATTCCTGCCGCACCATATTACTGCCGCACCACACACGAACGCACCCTCCCCCCCCTCTACCACATATTGCCTACGTTTCCTCTTCCTGGCGAATTGAATCGCTTGCCCTCGCATCCTTTCGCCAGCGCGCACGGGTTTTTAAATACTCTGTTGCCCTGCCTGCTGAATCTAGCCTTTTCCCTTGGCGATCCGAACCAGCATTTCTCTCGTTCTCAAGCGCAGCATTCGTGCCGTTAAGAAACAGCCACTAATTCTGAGACCGTCAGCTGGCCTTTGGTCTATCAACAACACTATTTTCGCGAAAGCTCGTGCCGTCCCTCAACTAAACAAAACGCGACCGTCTCAACCGGGCCTTTCTCTTACACTCACCCTCCACCACAATTTCCGTCGCGATCTTCATATACCCCTCGCTAAGCAGATTGGGGAAAAAAGCGATCAAACTGCGCCTCCTACTTTTCTGCTATATTTCATTGCCTTTTTCTCTCTTCCTACCTCAATCCCTCTCCCAGCACTTTTCCAAGCCAGTCGTTTCTCCGACCTTCTCAGTCAGATCGTCGTGAGCAAGGGTACTTCCCATCGTGTTTCCCAATGTCGTAAGTGGGACGTGGTCCAAGGTGCTTCACAGAGGGACAGGCCACAAGCAGAGCCGCCTGCTCAGAACACGATATACTGACAAACTGGGTACACAAAGCGGCCGACGAACAACAATTAGGATTGATCAGCACTCATCGGGCTCCTCGCGATCGCCCTCTTCTTTCGACGACGACGAGTCTTCTTCCCGTAGCCACGAAGACTACAGCGACGAAGATAACGACAAGAGTACTTGGGCCGACGAATACGGCGACGACGTTTCTGAGTCGGCTTCTGCTAGCATAGATTATCACCAAGGACGCCACGGAACGACGCCTGTTCGAAGCGGATCCCGGAGGCACACTAGGTCCGAGCACCATCAAACCACTGCCTACCGAGCACCGCCTTCCACCACAGGAACAATGAGTGATCCATCTGAAGAATACATGTATTCGCACCGCGGATACAGTGTGGCGCCGCCCACGAATTACTACGGCCAGGGCTCCGGGTATTCCCAGAGCCACGTCGGCTACTCTCCCTATGGTGGCCGCGGGGGCGGGGGGCAAATGGTGCCCATGCACAATTACAACCCATTTGTGCCTATGGGAGGCGCCACGCCTAACTATTATGGCGACCCACGTGGCTCCAACCATGATATGGTCCCCCTGCAACAACCCGGTTTCTATGGCGGCGGCGGCGGCGGCCCTACCCCATATGGCATGATGACGCCTTACATGTACGCACCCCCTCCACAAGTACCACCGCCAACCGAAACGCCTGCACCACGTCATACGCCTGCACCACCGGAAGAAAAGAAACCCGACCCTGAAGTGGAGAGAATGAAGCAGCAATTGGAGCTGCTCCAGGCCGAGAAGAAGGCCAAGGAAGATGAGATTAAGCATAAGGCACTGCAAGATTCGATTAAACAAGCCGCCGAACTCGAAGTACAACGGAGAATTGAACAATCCAACAAGGAACGCGAAGAACAAGTTAAGCAACTCGAGAAGGCTCGGAAAGATGCAGAGCGTGCGGCACGCGAACGAATCGAAGCGGAGCGAAAGGCAGAAGATGAGAGGCGAAAGCAGCAGGCTGAAGTCCTGGCCCGGATAGAGCAGGAAGCCCGGGCCAAGATCGAGGCCGAACGCCGAGCAGAAGAAGAGCGCAGGAAGCGCGAGGCCGAGATTGCAGCAGCAGCCGAGGCAGCACTGAAGGCAAAGGTGGAAGCAGCCGAAGCGGCAGCCAAGGCCAAAGCTGCGGCCGACTTCAAGGCCGAGATGGAAGCTAAGGAAGCTGCCGAGAAGAAGCTCAAGGAGGAGCTGGAGTGGCGCAAGAGATTGGAGGAGGAGGCCCGTCTCAAGGCAGAAATTGAGGCGCACCGGAAGCTCGAGGAGGAGAAGAAGAAGGCCGAGGAGGCGCGACTAGCCGAGGAGGAGCGGAAGAAGGTGGAGAAGGCATTGAAGGACAAGATTGTGGAGGAAACCAAGGCGAAGATTGAAGAACAGGCCAAAAAGAACGAGAAGCCGCCGATCAAGTTCAAGGATGCGCTCGGTCGGAAATACAGCTTCCCCTTCCACCTGTGCCACACCTGGCAGGGTATGGAGGAGCTAATCAAGCAGGCATTTGTTCAGGTCGAATTCATCGGGCAGCATGTGCAGGAAGGACACTACGACCTGATTGGACCAAACGGCGAGATCATCCTGCCGGCGATCTGGGAGAAGGTGATCCAGCCGGATTGGTCGATCACGATGCAGATTTGGCCCATGGACAAGATGCCACCGCTTCGCAGAGCCGGCGTTCCCGGAGCGCAGCCACAGATGAACGGTGTTCAGATTCCCGGCCGGTACCAGATGCCTGGAGGGGCAATGGGAGGACGGGGGGTCGGAATGGAAGGCGGAATTCCTATGCGTCCCGGGCCCACGAATGGTGCTGGGCCACAGCTGCCCCCATGGGCGGCAGCGGCGGCAATGGGACAGAATATTCCGCCCATGGCACGGCCGATGCCGCGCGGGGCTACCGTTGTCAACGGCGATCCGCCACGACACCACGACAAGAAGAAGTCCAGCTCCAAGGGGGGCAGCGGACTCCTTGCTTTCATCGGTGGCGCCAAGCAAACCAAGTCCAAAAAGTAAGTCTTCCTAGGGGGTTTTATCAGCTTTTTCAGCTCGCTAACATGGGGTACCTGTAGGCGGAAATGATAAACGAGACTACGATGCCGGCCGACGTCGTCCGACGTCGTCCTCGGTTCTACTCTGGGCCTTTTTGGAGAAAGCCACTTTCTCTTCTTCTTCATGTGTCAATACACGGCCGTGGGGCTTTTTTGACACTATGTTTATTATTCTGGGAACAGGCGTGCATGTGTATAATCTTGCCGAGCTGACTTGTTCGTTGAGCCTTTGTTCTGATTTATTTCTGATTTCATTTTTTTTTGTTTTTGCTTTTGTTTTTGATATTTTCTTGTTTTCTTGATTTTCTTGATTTTCTTCTTTTGGCTTTACTACGATATCCCAGGCGGGGGTTTTGCGATTCTCCTCTTCATTTTTATGCCGCTGGACGCAGGATATTCCCGCTTTTGTTTGCTTTTTGATCTAGAGCGCAGTGTCTTTGTGTCTTTGTGTCTTTGTTTGGATTATGCATGCACTTTGGAGTATGATGGAAACGAGGCCATGGGTGATGAGTGAAAGAAAGAATGGGAGCTCGGGAGCTTTTGGGGGTGGGATGGACAAGAAGGGCGGCAACGTTTATTTTGGCTACAGTCACTCGGCAATCAAAGCGGAAAACGATGTTCCGTGCCACGGCACCTGGACATTGGCGAATTGGCAAAGGCGTAATGATTGCAAGGAGGGCGTTGCTCTTGTCGAGAGGGCAGTCTTTGGGTCATGGCCGTTTTCTTGGCCGTCTGGGCTGGGAAGTGGTCCCGGGACGGAGGCGCTGTTAATTTCTTGCGTATTCTTGTTGTCTCTTGCGATATAAAAATATACCGTCTCTGGAAAAAAAAAGTAAAAAAGTTTAAAAAAAAAAAAAAACAGCGGAGAGAAGAAGTGCTATTTCTACGGTATATATCTATCGGGAAAAATGCATGTCTCGTTGTGTCGTCTAGATCACAATTGGCTGCGCCGTGGCCCCAGCAATGCAGCAGCTCGTTTCTCAAAGGCCTCGATCATCTTGGTGGCCATCTCGTTGCCGACCTGAGCCGCTGCCATCTGGTACAGCGGATTGCGAAACTGAAAGCGGATGCGCAGCTCCACGCGGCTCCAGGGCACAGTCGCGGGCTTGGTCCCGTCCATGGGAGCCACCGTCCAGCGTGTGACCAGACTCTCAAACGGGTCGTCCTCGGGACGTCCGGCACCGACCCGTGCAGCCTCGGCAGCGTCTTCCTGCATCTCCTGGCTCCTGTTGTGGTCGGCCAGCCCGAGCTCGGCACGCTCAGCCACTGTCAGCGTCGGCACGCCACCTTGGCCTGACACTGCCTCGACGACACCGCGGCCGGGGATGCAGTAGACGCGTGATGAGTAGGTCTGAGAGAGGGGGCCCCAGCCGACGGTGAGATCTGCCCGGGCAGGCCAAGATTTTTTTGGTGATGACATCGACGACGACGACGATGACGACGA
The DNA here is from genome assembly GCA_002215975.1 of Dryadomyces quercus-mongolicae. Taxonomy (NCBI): domain Eukaryota; kingdom Fungi; phylum Ascomycota; class Sordariomycetes; order Ophiostomatales; family Ophiostomataceae; genus Dryadomyces; species Dryadomyces quercus-mongolicae. The sequence goes on along the minus strand of NIPS01000010.1, from coordinate 3,221,568 downwards.
CAGCTCCTCCCGCCAATGTGTCACCCGGCTCACCGCGCAATGGGGCAGAAACGCAGCATAGGCATCGACGTCGGCAATGATGCGGAAGAGATCGCGGTCGGCATAGGGCAGTGTGCGCACTGTCGTCAGCGTGTGGGCGGAGTCGCTGCGGGGAGACTGGCCGAGGGCAGCAGCGGCGAGGTGGAGAAAGGGACGACGAGTAGAAGGAGCAGCAGTCGAGCGGAGAGGAGAAAAACGGCAGACGGAAGACGAAGACGAAAAAAGACAGCGCCGCCACGTCGGCAGAGTGGCTGCTGCCATGCTTGCTCAGGCGGAGCTGAAGCTGTAGCTGGAACAGCTGTGGTCTGTGTGGGTCTCGATTGAGGCACGGCGGCCGTGTCGCTGCATCGTGGCCCTCTGGGGCAGGTTGGCAGATCGGCGATGCGGCGGAGCGATCTTGGCCCATCCACGGAAGCTTTTCGGGACCCTCCATGTCACGTGCATATTTATGGGGCGGGACGTTAAGGCTGCCTGCTCGGTACTGTTACTGTGTATGATTTAGCGTCAGGTACCAGGTGTCAAAAAAATGTGGTCCCGTTTTCCGAACATCCATCCATGAGCCTTTCCGCAATATCCACGCAACATTCATCGCGTATATCAAAATGTCTTTCTTTCTATCTTCTTATAAGTTTTATGTGCTTAGTAATATATATTTTATCTCTATTGTACCAAGCCCTATTTTAGTAGCAAGGCAACACTTCAGTAATATTTTCTATAGCACCTCTAACAACACTTACAAAGTTCTATATATACTGTTTATTCTTGCACACACGTCTACGATTAGAAATGGGTGATTTTGTTATGTACACCGTACCGTAAAATACTATCTGGCTTAATCTCGTTCCGGCATCCTAACTGTGGATTTGGCTTAGTCATAAAATTGTATACTTTCATGTTTTCTATTAACGTAGTTGATAAGCGAGTGGATCAGACAAGCGAGTGGATCACTTTACTGTCAAACAATCACTTTCTATTTTCAACACGTTGTTCTTTACAACAAACGATGGAAACTACTTCTCTAGAGGGCAGAGTGCTCTTAGCTTTAAAAGCTATTGAAAAAAATAAGGATTTCAGTATTCGAGCTGCTACAAAGGCCTACAACGTCCCATATTCAACACTTCGGAATAGAATGAACGGCCGACGCGCTCGACAAGATACCCGCGCTAACTCTTCGAAATTGAAAGAGCTGGAAGAGAAAGCTCTTCTCCAATACATTCTCGACTTGGATGCGCGAGGATTCCCCCC
>NIPS01000010.1:0-29144 GCA_002215975.1 Dryadomyces quercus-mongolicae | reverse complement strand
CATTTCCCGACGCGTCGTGCATTGCGCTTGACCAGTAAGAGATTGGCCATATCTTCCACATCAGCTTTCTGGGGCGAAAATCCTCTCGAATCCAGCTGTAGGATGTATTGAACAATAGCATCCTCTTCGGCCATCGTTAAATTCGATTGGCTTCTATAAGTAGCAGCCTTTAAAGGTCTAAAGGTCTCCCAGCCATTCTATCTTGCAGGGTTGTTCGCGGGATATCGTACTGTTTTGCGAGGTGTCGGATGCTTGATTTTGGGTTCATACGTTTTGCGTTTATTGCAAGAACAATGCGAGACTCAATTGTATGAACTGACATGGTTGTGGTGGAATAAAACGCGTGTTGAAGTTGAGGTTGATGAAATTAGAAAAAGTGGCCGGGTAGGTGATGTGGCCGGGTAGATGATAAACTACGTTATTGTTTTTTTTCTAGTGGTGCTACTACTATCAAATCTCTATTTACAATGCCTTTGCCCTGTTAAATTCATCTGCTATTTCCCTCGTAGCTGTGACAATCTCTATGCATCCTGGAGAGTCGGAGTGACAGCAGATACTCACCGGATAGTCTTTGACAGGCATATCTATAACCTCTCCGGTTACCGATGTAGCTGTGCCTTCAAACAGTTGCTGGCGGACGTGAGCCTTGACATCTAGGATGTCCCACGGCTTCTTCTTCCGGTCAATGAGCAAAGATCCGTCGTCACGGTATTTAACATCTCCAAAAAGTTCGGCCCAAAAGGGCAAGCCAGCCTCACGAGCTGCGGTTTCCATATGTGTCCCAGCGAGGCCAAAAACACTCATTCCCTTCGGAACACCTGCCCAGACAGCGCGAGCTACTTCTATGTCTCTGATCATCATGCCGTATAATACACCATGGGGTTTGACATGGTGCATTTTGATGCCCTCACGATCTAGAAAAGCTTGCAGAGCACCGACCTGATACACAATACTAGCCGTGTGTTCTTCGGGTGAAAGCTTAAGTTCTCTGCGACCGAATCCTTGTACATCAGGTAGGCCTGGGTGTGCGCCGACTTTGACGCCGTGTTCTTTGCACAGACGTACTGTCTCGGCCATGATGAGCGGATCTCCTGCACTGCAAGAAGTTGGAGTGAATTGAACTTCCTATCAGTATGAAGAGGTGTGTTTACTTACTGAAAGCCGCATGCTACATTTGCGTGATCAATCATTGGTAGTAATTCTTTGTCGGGTCCACAGACGTAGTTCCCATATCCTTCGCCCATGTCAACATTTATCAATGCCTTATGCGGTGTCGGCGCCATGTTTTCTTTTTTTGCTGGAAGTGCTCCGTACAATCAGGTTCGGCTGCGAGATCACGGTCCTTGTTGCTGGAGTTTAAATTGTGGTGGGCTGCGAATATTATATCTCCATTCGTGTCTCCGGCCCCTGATAAGTACGGGGTTGAGCGGGGATCTCACATTGTGGGCATACACACGCTTAGTATGCACGCTTGGCTTAGACTCGGAACCGAAAACCGGTGCCGTCAGCCAATTGTTCTAGTTGTCCTCTATGGACATCTTCTCTGTATCGTGCGATCGCGGAGGACTTTATGTGGGAGAGGAATTTCACAATGCCTATTTAAAATACAGAGTCGAGCCGTATTGATGCGCTTTGCTTCTGGCAAATACCTTGTCTTATCAACACCCTTTCTCGCCATTCACGACTACCACAATAAACAAAATGCAGACAGTCGATGTAGCCATCGTTGGTGCCGGTCTAGCGGGTCTCCAAGCGGCCCTAGATATCTACAAGGCAGGCTACTCGTTTATTATTCTGGAAGCCCGAGACCGCGTGGGTGGCAAGACGCTCACAGTGCCGCGCCCTGATGGAAAGGGGAACCAAGAATTGGGCCCGGCCTGGGTCAATGACAGCAACCAGTCTCGCATTTGGGCATACGTGAAACGCTTTGGACTCAACCCAGTTACACAAAATATCAAGGGAACGGTGGCTTGCGAAGACTTGGATGGAAAATGGCACAGCTTCCCTTATGGAAATCTCCCCGAGGTTGGTGCATACTGACTACCCTACGTTTCAGGCGTAGCTCACATGGTGCAGTTTAGCGAAAGCGAGAAGCAGAACATTGCTATGATTCGCGACAAGGTTGAAGCCATGTCTCACGATCCAGAGACATTCAAGGATCCGCTACGCAGTGAGCTGGATACGCAGAGCCTCGAGCAATTTGTGCGCAAGTCTGGCGGTGGCGATCGAGCGGTGCAAACAACCCGATTATGGACCCATGGTATGTTTGGGCAGGATCCATGGGAAATCAGTGCTGCTGCATTCTTTGAGGTCGGTGCCAATCAGTTTATTGTTTACAAACAACTCCCTTTTCTCCTAAAACTCACTTTTATTCGACTATAGGTTTGTCGAGGAGGCCTAGGCATATCGAATCTCCGGTCAGATGGGAAGCATGGCGCCCAATTCCTGAGAATTAAAGAAGGAACTTCAGCTATATCACAAAATATGTACCGACTTTTACCGGCGGAATCGGTGCGACTGAACTCCCCCGTCACGGCCATTGTGAAGACGGGAGCAGGGTACATATTAACTATGCCAAGTGGTTATATCGCAGCCTCGCGCGTAATTGTCAGTGTGCCGGGTACGACATACAAAAACATCCACTTTGATCCGCCATTGCCACCTCATCAGCTGGTCTACACTACGTCTACCCGCTATGGGACGTATGTCAAGTTCCTTTTGCTGTTTAAGACACCATTTTGGCGCAAAAATGGCGGGTGTGGATTGGCCCAAAGCTTTCGTGGCCCCGTGTCAATCGTGCGAGACACATCCATCGATGACGAGGATAACTATGCCTTGACCTGTTTTATCGGGGCTGCGCCGGGCCGGCGGTGGTATGCACTAAGTGCGAAGGAGCGTGATGCTGTCGTTCTTCAGCAGATAGCGCATCTATTTCAGACACCTCTCAGCGAAGTCCAGGCTGATTTTGTCAGCTCGCTCACGTCACCTTGGATGGAAGACCGTTGGGCTGGCTGTGGTTGTCCCTTTTCAATGCCGCCGCCGGGTGCTCTGGGCAAAACATACGATGGGCAGCTGGCTACAGCAAGATCCGGTGGCCTAATTTTTGTGGGAACCGAGTTTACAAACCATTGGCGTGGCTACATGGAGGGAGCGCTCGAAAGCGGCGAGCGAGGTGCGGCGCAAGCATTGGCTGGATTAAAGGAGACAGCCAAGATTTGATCAGAGCATATGGAGTACTTTATCTTTCCTTTTGTCCGTATACTGCTTATCTCTAATGCAACCATGGCCATATTAAAGAGCCCTGGATGGTCGGTTCCGATGAGATATGGTTATAAAATTATATTCGTATAGGTGTCAATGCCGGGGTGTGGTAAATTTCAAATGGGGCCTTACACGAACTAGCGTGGTGTTTGTTTTATCATCTACTGCCCCTTGCTAGTCGTCTAGGCATTGGCTATGACGGTGTGGCTACATTTGGGATGTTTGTATGAGTACGGAGTACTCCGTACTAAAATACATCTTGTCCAGCCTTTCCAGTCTGTCAATGTATTATTCGTAGATCCGCAAACACAAACACATCGATTCGATTCTACTGATCCGTCACCATGACTTTTCAAGTATCACCGCCACTATCTCAGGGCGTAGGTTATGGCATCGTCGTGGGCGTTGGCTTTGCCTTTGCTGTCGGCATGTCCATACTTTCGTGGATCCTCAGCCGTTACATGGGCGAGATCCAGGATTCCGAGATGTTCATGACAGCCAAGCATACAGTCAAGACCGGCCTGACAGCCTCAGCTGTGGTATCTTCATGGACAATCGCGACTACACTTCTGACAAGCACGACTTACGGATATCAGTACGGCATATCTGGACCATTCTGGTATGCAGCTGGCGCCTGTGTGCAAATTCTACTCTTCTCTGTGGCCGCCGTCGAGCTCAAGCGCAAAGCACCCAATACACAGACCTTCCTACAGGTAGTCAAGGTGCGCTACGGTACAGCTGCGCACTTGATCTTCACAGCCTATTCCTTTGTCTACCAAACCATCACTACAGTAAATCTGCTGGTTGGTGGGTCAGCCATTTTCGAATCTGTCACGGGTGTCAATCGGGATGCAATCTGTTTCCTGTTCCCCATTGGTGTGGTGATCTACACATTGATGGGTGGAATCAAGGCGACCTTTATCACAGATTGGGTAGGTTTACTGTCTCTTGGATTAGGCTCGTTTCTGACCGCAACACCAGGTCCACACGGTCATCATATACATCATCATGCTCACCGCTCTCTTTGTCTTTTACGCCACGTCTGAGATTGCTGGCTCTCCTGGCCGCGTCTGGGAACTTCTAAAGGAAGCCGCAGTGCTCCATCCGGTAGATGGCAATGCGGGAGGCGAATACCTGACCATGCGCTCACAGCAAGGCGGCTATGTTGGACTTGTCTTCATCGGTGCTGGTTTTGCTGCGTGTGTGGACAGCCAGCTTTTCCAAAAGGCCATCGCTTCAGACCCACGCAGTACTTCCATGGGCTACATCATTGGCGGCCTGGCTTGGTTCACGATACCTTTTGTGCTGGCAAGTACGTTCGGTCTAGCAGGCGCCGCTCTCGAGCAGCTACCCCAGTGGCCCACATATCCAAACCGCATGAACAGCGACGAGGTTTCCTCCGGTTTGGTTATGCCATATGCAGCCATGGCGCTCATGGGAAACGGCGGCGCCGTAGCTGTGCTTCTGATGATATTTATGGCCGTTACCAGTGCTATGTCATCCGAAACCGTCGCCACAACGGCTCTTGTGACCTACAACATCTTTCTTGCCTACATTAAACCACATGCGCACGGCCGCCAACTCCTGGTGTTTTCGCATTTCATCACGGTGGGGTTTGCCATCTTCGCCTCCGGAATTGCAGTTGCTTTCAATCACGGAGGGTTCAACGTGGGCTTTCTCATCACAGCTATCGGAATCTTTGTGGATAGTGCCATTGTCCCCATGGCTTGCACTATTATGTGGACAAAACAGTCCCGCCTGGCAGCAATTTCGGTGCCTCTGATTTGCTCTGGTGCTGGTATTATTGCCTGGTTCCTCACTGCTTACACTCATTATGGCCTCATCTCTATCAGTACGCTCAGCGAAAACCTTCCCTTGGCCGCCGGAAATGTCATGGCCCTGACTGGTCCCATGGTGTTAACGCCACTTATCACATACCTGCGCCCCGATGATTTTGACTGGCGAATCTTTCGCGAGGCAATCCACAAGGGAGACGACGAACACATCACGGTGGAGGGCCAGGTCATTGACAACAGTGAAGCCGCAGCTCTTGCTTCCGAAAAGCTGCGACATGAAACCGAAAACAATGCTATCCTACTCAAGGCCCGAAACCGCGCACTTTGTATTTCCGCCTTTCTAACCATTTCACTCGTCATCCTCTGGCCTATCCCTATGTATGCATCCAGCTACATTTTCAGCAGGAAATTCTTTGTTGGTTGGGTCGTTGTACTATTCATTTGGGCCTTCGGGGCCGCTTTGGCCATCACCTTGCTACCCATCATCGAGGGACGTCACGCTATGATCCTCCTGTTTAAGCACATTACGGGCCAGAGAAAACTGGGGCGGTCGAAGAACCCCGTTTCAAATCACACAGCTATCGATGGCCTTGCGGGGGATGTCTCTGATAAAAGCCCCACTGCTATCAAAGAGGTGGCCATGGCGACAGAGAAAACATCATGACTTCCAAGCATCCTAATCCTTATTTGGTTGTAGTTAGTTCGTTAGATCCATGCGCCCAGCTCGTTTTTTGCTTTAAAGATGCAAATCGTACGGAGTATATATAAAAAGAAAACCCGAGTTCACCCATGATACGAGTGAGAACCGTGGACTCATGGACTGTGTTAATTGTGCCCACAGCCCCCCTGCTGATCGATATCGCAGCCATACTCTAGCAGTATCTCATAGCGCAAAACACAACTCAAGATAAGGGATCTCGGTTCCGAGCAGGTTGGATATGAGACGCTCTGGGGTTAGAGGAAAACTAGTAGTTTACTGGATGAAATGAATCTTCCCTTTAAATCCCCCCTACTGTTTGGAATTTGGAGATATCTGTAGATAATTCAATTTTGTATTTCTGGAAGCACAGATAATGGAACGTCTGCAAGCCGTTCTCATTGCTAACCGTGGCGAAATTGCCTGTCGTATTATCCGTACGGCAAAGTATGGATGAGACCTGAGTCCTTGGTGATGCTTCTCACTCTAACCGGTCGTAGGCTCTTGAAACTTCGCACGGTTTCCATTTACTCGCAGACAGACAGCGAGTCTCTTCATGTTCTCTCTGCAGATGAAGCGTACCTCTTGTCGGGCGAGTCGCGGACGGCTTATTTGGATGGGTAAGTGGAATGGTTGATTCTTTGCATGCATTTACATTCTCATCGTAATTGAATCAATACAGAGACCAAATTATTGCTATTGCCAAGGAACACGGGGTCCAGGCCATAATTCCTGGATATGGATTCTTATCAGAACATGCAGACTTTGCTGATGCAGTGACTGCTGCGGGCCTTGCCTTTGTCGGTCCGTCAAAGGAAGCTATTCAATCCTTTGGATTAAAGCATAAGGCTCGCGAGTTGGCTATCCTGGCAGGCGTCCCAGTTGTTCCCGGTTCGCAAAGTCTCTTGGATACAGAAGATGCTGCTGCCGCTGCCGCAAATATGCTTGGCTATCCTGTCATGCTCAAGGCAACTGCTGGTGGAGGTGGAATGGGCCTCCTCGTCTGTTCTGATGAGGACCAAGTGCGCCAGAATTTCCAGACGACACAATCTCGCGGAGCCTCACTCTTCAAGAATTCGGGTGTATTCGTCGAACGATACTACCCCAACAGCCACCACATCGAAGTACAAGTGTTTGGCAATGGAAAGGGCCAAGCTATCAGCATTGGCGAGCGTGAATGTTCCATCCAGAGGCGGCATCAAAAAGTCATTGAAGAGTGCCCTAGTCCTTTTGTGGCTCAGAAATTCCCCAAATTGCGACAAATGTTGACACAATGCGCTGTACAACTAGCCGAGAGTATCAACTACGGCTCCGCTGGAACGGTAGAATATCTTGTCGATGATCTCACTGGCGACTTCTTCTTTCTCGAGATGAATACCCGCCTCCAGGTTGAACATGGTATTACCGAAATGTGTTATGGTGTGGACATTGTCGAGCTCATGCTAAGACAAGCCGATGCCGAATTGGATGGCCGTGGAGGCCTGGGCGCAGACGAGCTCCAGCGCCTCCAATCTACGTGCCTCGAGCCAAACGGGCACTCCATTGAGGCGCGAGTATATGCCGAGAATCCAGCCTGTAATTATGTACCCAGTCCCGGTTTGCTTCAGGTAGTCTCTTGGTACGAAACACCGGGCACCCGCGTCGATACATGGGTGCAGCCAGGCATGACTGTAAGTCCAGAGTACGATCCCTTGCTGGCCAAAATACTATGTCATGGTTCAACGAGGGAGGCAAGTATCGCAAACATGCAAGAGGTCCTCGGAAACAGCATCCTCTGCGGTCCGCCTGTAAACCTGGATTTTCTTCATGCCATCATCCAGGATCCCAAATTCCGTGCAGGCCACACAAACACCAATTTCCTTTCGTCTTTCACCTTCGCTCTGCCAGCCATAGAAGTTCTATCTGGGGGCTCATACACTCTTATTCAGGACTACCCTGGCCGCCCGACTGTTGGGCACGGCTTTGGCCATGCTGGCCCAATGGACCCAATTGCCTTTCGGGCAGCCAACATCCTGGTGGGAAACCCGGAAGGTACTGAAGGAATGGAGATTACACTTACTGGGCCAAGCCTGCACTTCATGGGCGATGCGGTCGTGGCTTTGTGCGGCCCTCCGATCCCAGCTCAGTTGGATGATATCGATATTCCCATGTGGACCCGTTTGCATCTCCACGCCGGTCAACGACTTGTTATTGGAAAGATGCCTGCACACTGTCGAGTCTACCTGGCTGTTTATGGTGGATTTCTGAACGTGCCCTCGTGGTTTGGCAGCAAGTCGACAAATCCCATGATACATGTCGGAGGATATCAAGGTCGGCCCTTGAAGTCTGGCGACTTCCTCCGCATTGTTGATGCATCCATGCTTCCCCCAGTGCCTACTCCTGGAAGCAGCACATCCCCTTTCCTTTTATCCACCCCTGATTCTATTATTCCTCGATATACAAGCGACTGGCACATTGAAGTTATGTCTGGCCCGTACGAAACGGGTTATCTCACACCAAAGGATATTGAAGCCATTTATTCCACTGCATTCAAGGTCAGCCACAATGCCGCGCGTGGTGGAATTCGCCTTATTGGTCCTCGCCCCGAGTTTGCTCGGAAGGACGGAGGCGAGGGCGGTGGCCACCCCAGTAATGTCATCGAATATGGCTACCCGATGGGTGGACTGGATTGGACAGGAGACGAAGCAGTACTGTTTCCGGTAGACTGTCCCGATTTTGGCGGCTTCATCTGCAATTTGACTGTCACCAAAGGCGATCTATGGAAGCTTGGACAGTTGCGCGCTGGCGATAGTGTTCAGTTTCATCGAGTTTCACTTGAAAGTGCTCTTTCAACACGACACCGCAATGAAAATTTTCTTGCGGCACTGGCATACTCAGTGAAAATTGCGCAGTCTGCGGGGGTATCTCTAGGAGATGTGACTGATAGCCTCGTTCCGTTTGACAGCGTTACGATTGCCCCAGAAATGGCAGAGTCAGGAAGGGATCTTGTCTGCTATCTCGATGCCACTCTAAGCCGGCCAGCCGTGTCCTATCGTGCAGGGGGTGATGACTATATTCTTGTCGACTATGGCGACGGTCGGTCCAACCTCAACCACAAATGCCGGGCTACAGCCTTGAAACGGGCTCTTGAGGCTGCTACTGGCAAGCTTTCAGCAAATCATACACAGGGTGGTGCCATCTACAACACCGTTGGCTGCGGAAATTCACTAGCCATCTTTTACAATGGCATGTGTCTGCCCCAGACAGATCTCGTTCAATACCTAGTGGCTCTCGAGGACACTCTCGGCGACATGTCAGCTGCCAAATTCCCCAACCGCCACTTCCGGTTACCTCTAACTTTCACGCACAAAAAGTTGAATGAATGTTTAGAGCGTTACATGGCCAACCAGCGGCCAACAGCCACATATCTGCCTGATCCTGTCAAGTTTCTTGCCGATAATAATGGGATGACAGTATCTGCACTGAAGCATATGTTACTGAACCTTGAGAGCATAGTCATCGGTGTTGGCTTTTTCATGGCCCTGCCATTATGCTTGAATGCCGACCCACGAAACCGCATTCGATCACCCAAGATGAATCCTAGTCGCACATATACACCAGAAGGGACATTTTCATATGGTGGCTCCGCTATGGCCATTTATCCCGTTGACAGTCCTGGTGGATACATGATCCTTGGCATGACCATCCCTGGCTTAGACGTGTATGGTCACAAGGCTGGCTTCAGCCCCGAAAAACCGTGGATGTTCGAAGATATGGATAGTCTCAGTTTCTACGAGGTCAGCGAGGCCGAGTACGATACTCAGATGGCCGCCTTTAAAGCCGGCAGCTACCAATTCGATATTGTCGAGGGCGTTTTTGACATGGCTGTCCACAACCAGCTTCTGTGCGACGTAAGTGCAGAGGCTGCTGCATTGCAAGCGAAACGAGAGTTGGCGCAAGATGCCATGGCACAGCTCGAGAAGGAATCTTTGAAACAATGGCTGGCTGAGAAACAAGCTGGCCAAACGAGTCCGGATGAAATTCAAGCGCTTCTGGACGGTACGTCGTTTTATCATTAGCCTATCCTTCCCAAACTCCCGGAAATATTTTCTAATATATGCAGATCCAATTGTGAAGACAGTTGAGGCACCTGTCAATGCGAACGTTTGGAAAGTGCTCGTCCAGGAAGGTCAAATACTCGAGCAAGCACAAACAGTGGTGATCTTGGAAGCAATGAAGATGGAAATCAATGTCAATGTCGAGCCTGCTTTAAAAGGTTCGGTGGTGGTCAAAATATTGGCCAAGCCAGGTGACAGCATCGAGGGTGGTGCGAATTTGATTTTAGTCAGACTTGCAGATTCTTCATGAGTTTTGTTTTGTTTTGTTTCTTAGTATCACTTTTATTTTAGTTTAGCCCGGATGATTTATATAATATTGGAATGGCAATATTACAATAGCGCCGCTTTTGCTATTCAATAATGTGTACTCCCCCGTCCGGAGTCCTCCCCGCCGATATGGAGTAAAATGCGGGGTTTTCCATCTTTCCGCATGACATAATATGGCTGTACAAAAAAAATTCGGTTCCGACCCAGTTGCCTCCGTTTCAATCAGTTCCTTACCATCAAAAACAAATCTCGGAAAATAGACCATGGATCAACCTCGTAAACGACAGCAGAGAAAGGCATGCGATGTGTGTCGGCGGCGCAAAGTGCGTTGTGATATTGAATTACACATGGGTGGTCCTTGTTCCGTCTGTAGAAAATCAGGCATTGAATGTCGGTATGTTTCTTCCGATTATGTGTGCTTGTTTGTTCTTCGGCTCCGGAAGTGTCTTGACTGACAGCGTATATCAAGATCCACCACTCAATGGGCCAAACCCCGGCGTCGTACAGCTGCCGAAACGCCTGCCACAGCTGCCACGGCTACTGTAGCTGCCGTGACATCAGCTGTGGCTTCCGGGTCAACGACTGCAACTGATGGCCATCCGTCTGACGATTCGCCATCATATCTCTCTTTTCCAGGGGGGGGTCCCAGCTCCAATAACAAGAATACCGGACCTATATCTAGCAATGAAGGCATCTCGACCCTCTGGCCAACAACAACTATCCCTCCAGATAAATTAGCAACGTCTCCCTCTGCCATTAAACGAGCTCGCAATGGGAGTACAGACAACGGAATGACCCCGACCAGCAAGCTTTCAGCAACAGGACAGGAACAACTAGCTCGCAATGGCCTTGCGCGCTTCTTCAAGCAGGGCATAGGCGCCAGCATATGGCGCGTCTTTGACCCACCCGACTTCCGCATCGCCTACGTCGGCACATCTGCTTCTAATCTGGCACACTTGGTAGACCTCCACTCTTCGTACCGGCGGCAACCGTTGTCACCCACGGCCACAGCTGGCGATCCTGACGGTCTAGGTCGCGCCTTACATTACCCTTACCCGCCCATACGGCCATCTAAATCATGGAAACCCAGTGTTGAGGACTGGGGCTTCTTCCTCGCCCATGACCTTGCCTCTGATGTCTCATCATTCCCTGTCACCGAGGTACGCGATGCCTTGGTAACAGCATATTTTCGCAATATCCACCCGTATCTCCCCGTGGTTTCTATGCCCGAGTTTCTTGCCGCCTACCGTACCCCTGGCAAACCGCCCCCCTTACTTCTTTTCCAGGCTGTACTCATGGCTGGTGCCCATGCCTGCACGCACCCTCTTGTGGCCCGAGACCGCCACGCCGTCAAGAGCATCCTTTTCCGTCGTGCAGCACTTCTCTACCATACCCGCCACGAAATGGACCGCTCACACCTAATGCAGGCAGCCCTTTTGTTTACTTGGCATGTGGGAGACGGTGATACCGTTACGGGTGGGCCATGGTATTGGGCTGGCATTGCCGTCCGCATAGGCTGTGGCATGGGGGCCCATCGCCGCAACACTGCGCTTCCACCCACCGAAACATCCCAGTACCGCAGATGCTGGTGGCTAGCTTTCATTTGTGAAGTGCTGTCGGCTCTGGAGACTGGACGGCCTTGTGCCTTCCGAGCCGAAGACATGGACCAAGTCTTAATGACACAAGACAACTTGATCGATACCCCTCCCAGTGGCCCGGATGCACCTGAAGCAACATTGTCTGCACATCCATCGCCTGCCTCCCCGAGGACTAGGCCTGCGAGCTCAGAGGCACACATTGATACTGGCTCTTTTAGGGCTGGAGCAAGTGTGACATTCCTCAATCGCATGGTGGAACTATGCTTTATTGGGCTGGACATTCTTGCCATTAGTGCCCCATCCCAACGCCATATTGTGGATGTTCAAAGCATAGACACACGGCTCGGCTTATGGTCTCTTCGTGCAGGTATTGCATCGTCACTTGGTGATGGCTGCAGTGGCACGAATGCCAATGTCAATGGTTCTGTAGCCGACACTGGAGCAGACGCCAGTAGCTCCCCAGCCGGGCATCCCTGTACCGCCGACGACTGGATGGCAGAGCAATGCCATTTACACATGCATTACAACCTGATGCTTCTGCATCTACATCGCAGCTACAAGTCTATGGCGCCAATGACGCCAACAAGCCCGTCAGTATGCTCTGGAGCAGCACGCGCCATCATTGCCTCCCTCGAGAAGCTTGCCGCACTTGAATCCGGCCTATCCCGGTGTCATTTTACGGGTGTTAGCGCTGTTACAGCAGCAGCTATCCAAACAGCCAATGAAGTGCGCGATGCAGCGCTTGCAAGAACGTTTCTTGTCGTAATCACAGCACTGGAGCAGTTGGCTAGACTCTTGCGGTTGACAGCACAACTCGCAAAGCATTGGCCCAATGCCCAGGCAATATACGACGTTTTTCAGGAGCTGCATCAGGAATATGAGACGTATGTAACTCAGGATCTGCGTGGCGAACAAGCCATTATTCCGGACAACCAACCAGACTGGAACCTACTGCTAGCCGGTGTGCAAATGGCACATTTAAATAATCCATCTAGTGAGCAGGAATGGCTGAATATCCTCGACATTCCTTGTTGAGGAGATGCAAATGGTCAGTAGGCCGGTTTTAAACGGCATTAAATCTTATCTTGCAAGTCGGGCCGAGTGCCGACCGGCAGGTTTTTTTTATCTTCCTACGTGTCTCGTTTCTTAAAAGGTCTGTTCTCCTCCAACGTGACAAGTGGGAATCTAAATAATGCCATCAATCATGACAATCAAAATTCGGGCTGCTCGGGTGCTGCAAGATAGCAGAAGTGATATGATTGAGGATGGTGTGGTGGTGGTTGATGGGAACAAAATCCTGGCCGTTGGCTCTTGGGGAGCCCTGAAAGATCAGTACATCACCTCGAGCATCAAGGATTTGGGAAACGTGACACTAATGCCCGGATTCTTTGACTGTCATGTAAGATAACTTGCCCTAATATCCAGAATCCAACCCCGGTGCGATCATATGAGATAATAAATGCTTATTCGGTCCGCTTTCAAGGTACATCTGCAGTTAAATCCAGAGACAATTTCCACCAGTGTGCATGTAAGCACATCAGACGAGGAGCTTCTCCCACTGATGGCCAAGCATGCTTCAAAGCTGTTAGATGCCGGTGTCACAACTGCACGTGATCTGGGGAGCAATCGGATGAATGCAATTGTTATACGTGAGAGAATTTCCCGAGGCGAGATCCCAGGGCCACGTCTGCAATGCGCCAATGCACCTATTACTGTCCCGGGGGGACACTGTGCTGCAATGGGAGGCACCTGTCAGGGTGTCGAGGGTGTGCGGGCTGAAGTACGAAAGAGAGCCCAAGAAGGCGCCGATCTGGTCAAGGTGATGTCCACAGGAGGTTTCATGACGGCGGGCTCACATCCAAGCCAAGCGCGGTTCTCCCCTGAGGAGATGGCTGCCATTCGAGACGAGGCTACAAAGCATGGCATGTCCGTTACAGCCCATGCAATAGGAACGCAGGGCATTGAGCGTGCCGCAGATGCTAGCTTTGATAGTATTGAGCACTGTGCATGGATCAATCCTGACGGCAGGGCAGTATTTGATCCGGTAACAGCCAAGAAGCTGGTGGAAAAGAACATTGCCGTCTGCCCGACAATGAACACAGCCTGCATCTCACAGTGTTATTTCTGCCCTTGGGATGAACGGGCAGTCATCGTGGACAACCTCAGAAAGATGCACACGGCCGGCATTCGACTAGTTGCTGGCACAGACGCAGGTATTGGTCTCTGCCGATTTGAACGATATGCCGATGGTCTCGCCGTTTTGTCCGATGCCGGACTCACACCACGCGAAATAATGGCTGCTGCCACCGAGTCAGCCGCCGATCTTTGTGGACTCGGAAATGAGACTGGGCGTCTGGGACCTGGCCTGGCGGCTGATATGGTTGCCCTCTCCGGAAACCCACTAGAAGATATCTCGGCATATTCTCAACTACGTTTCGTCATGGCTATGGGACATGAACATAATTTATATCCCATTGAACCACTTGGCAATATAAAGGAGCAAGCGGATCTGACATTTAAGCTTCTAAGACAGGGTGCAGGCCTACCCGCCCCAAAGCCAACGCTCATTTCGAAAGATTAGTACGGAGTATTGATGGTAAGAATTTAATACCAGAAAATGTTGATAAATCCGAACTGTTCTCACAAAAAAAAAATTTCAGTTCTTGTGTCTGTATCCTCAATCTATATCAAATAGTAGCTTTGGAGAACACGAACAAGTCTTTCAATACCCTGCCCCAACTGCTCTTCCTGCACGTATAAAACGGTTACGATTAGCTTGTGTACAAATAAATACGATGATTTTTTAACGTCAGTCAAACTTACCGTGGCTGTCGAGAATGCTAGTCGAAAAAATGCCGTCTTTGGCTCGGCTCCTCTTGCCTTAGTCGTAACCATATCGGTACCTTGCCACGGATGGTAGTACGAGCCCGGTGTGAGCAAAACCTATAACAATGTAAGTCATGCACTTCATCAAGAGAAAACTACATATTCGTGAAATGCGTACCAGTTCCTTGGCCCATGCGGCCCATAGTTCATTGGCAAAGGCCTGCTCGGGGTCATCGGTTTTTGTCGCTGCAATTTCGGCAAATCGCTTCACTCCATCAAAATAGAATTTTGTCCAGAGGAACATGCCGGCTACTGGAGCAACAAAGCTGAACACAGGCTTCAGCTTTCCTGTTCCAGGTGACTTCAAACAAGCCACAAAGCCATCCGCGTCAGGGAGCGGGGAATCGGCTGCCTTGACGAGTGTGAAATTCTCTGCTATGCTCCCAAGCAACCAATCACGCCGGGTATGATACTGAGAGCGAATGTTTTGCATCCAGTCCAAATACCCATTCTCGCCCCATTTTTTCAACAGAGCGAGAGTGAAAGCTTGGCTGAGACCGGCGGGGTCCTGCGTTTCGACTTCCGTAGCACGGAGTAAACGTTCAATAAAAACAGGGTTTGCGATGAAATAACCCAGGCGAAGGCCGGGGAAAATCGTCTTGGAAAAAGATTCCAGGCGGATCACACGTCCTTGGTAATCGAGGGACAGGAATGACGGGGTCAGAGAATCTAAAAATTGTTGTGGTGTAGCAGAGGGTATCTCGGACGACGATCCTTGGAGATCAAACCCCGGGTACTGAAGAAAAAAGTACGGGTCATCCTCCACGATTATCACGTCTAATTCTGTAAGCTTGTAACCATAGACCAAGGCATACAGTGTTACTTGCCGTATTTGACACAGATATCATAAATATCTTTGCGGCGTTGTGCACTGATGGACAATCCGGTTGGGTTGGAACCAACAGACACAAGATACAATCTGCACGATCCCGTTAGAATTCCATCGTACATCTGAAGACGATATATTATTGTGCACTTACACTCTCGGTCGTCTCCCAGGCTTCCCGGAGTTTTCCCATTCGCCTAGTACTTCTTCCAGATGTTTGGCACTCATGCCCTCAGCATCAGCGTGGAGTGGCACGGACAGTATCCCAGAGGGTATCCAAAAGGCCTGTGCAGACGGGTATGTGAACTCTTCGACAAGAATATAATCATCATTCTCGCACAGAAGTTCCACAACTTTTGCCCATGCATTAGTATTTCCAGGGTGAAGAATGCAATCGTAACGATACGGTGGCTTGTGTACGCGATCCGTCAATCCCCGAGCAATGTCAAGGAGCTGTTTGTTCCCCGCACCAGTTCCTGGTCAGATAGTTAGATTGACTTCCACGTGCTTACGGTGGTGCATGAACATTCCTACTCACCGTATTGAAGGAATGGCGTAAGGTCCAAAGTCTCCGGTGCATTAGTTCGGCTAAGTGAAACAGACACAATATCCTTATCGGGTCTTTCCGTCGTTACATCCGTGGTTATGGGAGCAGTTGGGGCTAGACATGTAAATTGGCAAGACTGAACTGGAAACAGGGATGGGTGCGGCAGTCCTAGAAGGTCAGCTCAGCCTTGATTCCTCACATTAGTGTGTACATATGTGACGATAAGCTCACCTCCTGCAAGACTGATCATCCCATCAACGCCCATGTACTTTATAATGTCTTTGAGCGGAGACGGGTGCCTCGATTTGCTCTTGGCGTTCACATGATGAGAAAGATCGATTGCCTCCGGCAAGGATCCTTTAATGTCCTCCATGGCAGAACCAGATGTCATAGAAAATTTAGGCAGTTCTCGTTTAATTCTGAAGTTACTCTGGTTATGACTTATGCTGTCTTTTGTCTATGTCTCAAGGTTTGCAGAAAATTCAGTATCAATTATTTCTAGAGTCAATAGTGTCGGTCGGTCCGGGTTCCGAGCCTGACTGGGTGTTGAACCCGCCTAGTGGCTCCATAGATAAGAGCGGAGTAGAATAGCGTACGTAAGTCGGACAGTATGCGTTTAGTATCGTGCGTAGAATGACAATAGACGCATGTGCGCCGACACACATAAAATAGTGTTAGTCCTCCATCTTTCTTGGCATAGACACGCCTCGACACCAAAGACGTGCAAAGCCAAGAAATCCTCTCCACAGACGCGCGGGTATTTCATTTCCACACCACACAAAACTCCCAATGGCGTCTTCCCCGGAAGTATCCGCCGCCCCTACCAGCAGCCAAGAGCAGCCAATCAACGAGAAGGCCAAGGATGTAATTGCCGCCAATCCTCGTGTGTCTATCGACGATGTCGAGGAGGGAAAAGTCGATGACATTGTTCACGACACCGTCAATGCTGCCGAGGGCCAATATACCGAGGCAGATTACAAGAGAGTTCTGAGGAAAATCGATTTTGTCCTCTTACCGCTGATGTGGGTGTGCTATGGCACTCAACAGGCGGATAAGACGTCTGTTTCAGTCCAGGCCACCTTCGGTCTAAAAACAGATACACATCTTGTGGGACAACAATATTCATGTACGATGAATGTGCATGATTATGTTTTTTTTTTGCTCCGATCACGCATTAGCTAACACGGTGCCTTGTCACTAGGGCTGACGACTATGTTCTACCTTGCCTACCTCGTCAGTGAATTTCCGGGCAATTATATCATGCAACGAACGAGTCTCAAGTGGACGCTCTCGGGGTGTATGTTCATCTGGGGCATTATTGTTCTCTGTATCGCCTTCGCTCAGAATTTTACACACCTGATGGTTCTGCGTGCTCTACAGGGCGTGGCAGAATGCACCATTTCTCCTGCCTTTCTTTTGATTACCGCTGCATTCTATGCCCGTCGGGAGCACGCTATCCGCTCCATTATCTGGGGAACAGCTAATTCCGGTATGCATTTCCCTGGGTATCAGGTATGCTCGCTTAACTAACGACTGGATTCCAGGTATGGGAATAATTACGCAGTTAGTGATGTATGGAGTGGGTAAAAGTGCAGAGGAGCACGAAACTGCATTGGCAGCTTGGAGATACATCAGCATCTTCCTCGGCTGTCTAACCGTTTTCCTTTCCTTCTTTGCCTTTTTCATATTCGGTTTACCGAACGAAGTGGGCTGGCTCTCTGCCGAGGAGAAGCGCATAGCAGCTGCTCGGGTCGTGGATAACCAAACTGGCTCTGCTCGTCAGAAGCGCAATGAATGGCGGTGGGACCAAGCCTTTGGAACCTTCCGAGATCCTCAGACCTATTTCTTCTTCTTTACTGTCATTGTGAACGCCCTTCCCAATGGCGGTACGACGGCATTTGGCAACCTCGTCTACACTTCCTTTGGCTTTTCCAACCTCGATACTCTTCTCGAGGGCACTATTCCCCAGAATGCCGTCTCGGTCCTTTGGTTCCTCTTTGTGGGTGTCATGACACTCAAAAAGCCAAACACACGATGTATGTCAAATGGGTTCATTTTTCTCCTATCGGTTTATTCAATCGTAATTACTAACTGTCACAAGTCTTTTTTATGGTCATCTCCACGATCCCAGCTTTCATTGGCATGGTTGCACTGGGAACCCTGTCGAAAAGTGGGCACTTGTGGGTGCGTTGGGGCATGTTCCTGATGACAGTCACAGGCAACCTCCCAGGATTGCTGATTTGGACACTTCTGCCGTCCAACGTTGCTGGTCGCACAAAGAAGTCGGTCACAGCTACACTCATGTTTATTGCGTACTGTGTTGGAAACAGCGTTGGTGCCCAAACCTTTCAGTCGAAGTGGGCTCCAAATTACACACCCTCGCTTATTATTTGCGGCACAATGTACGGTCTGGAGTGTCTTCTCTTCATTTCCTGGAGGTTTTACTGTACGTGTATCAACTTCCCCTTTATAGTAGATGTGTTGCTAACTTTCCAATTAGATTCGTATGAGAACCGTCGTCGTGACAAGGCCGTCCAGGGAATGGGCCTGTCTGCGGAGCAGTGCGCTCACCAGGGTCGGATCAATGGTGAGTCTGACGTGACGGATTGGGATAACATCCATTTCAGATACAGTCTGTAATGGTGAGTATATATTTTATAATGGGTCGCCAGAATTGTATATATAGCCTATGAAACCTTCGAAAAGAAATAGAAAGCATTAATCTGCATGAAGTTGCCATTTAATCGGCAAATCTGACATACGTCAGAATAAGGCCGCAGCTTCTTCCATATTTAGTCGGCGCAGCATGCGGGCATAAATCTATTATCTACAAGAATATGCCATAATCGATGAAATATTTCAAAATATGCCATACAATAGTATTTTTTTTTTCTTAAGAATATTCTAGCGTTCTCTCACACTATATTCAAACATGCCGTTGGATGGGACAGAGGTTTTCTCCCGCAGCTTAGATGCCGTTTCAGCGCCACCAATCGGCAGGCGATATTCATACTGCTTTGCTTCGCCTTCGCTGGAATTCTGGCCAGGGACGGGATAGGGGAAAGGAAGGTACTCTGGGATCAGTTTTAGTTGGGCAAGAACAGTTCCTTGGTCCCAAGCGATGTGTTCATGATAAAGACGGTCACCACGAATGTTCACAATAGCAGTCATGGGAATTTCGGCTTTCATGCCAGTAGGAGGAATTCCGGGTATCCTGCAAAGATGATGATTAGCTAATATAGATCAACAGTTGCTCAATTGGATAGGTTTTTACATACAACCAGTCAATGAAGCTGTCGTGGGTGAACTTGTAGATGAACTCGTCCACGACGCGATCAATGCCGATAGTGCGGCTTATAAGCTCCATGCTGGTATCAGTAGGGTTGTTGAAAATAAAATGGTTCCGATAAAATGATGTCAGCTTGTCCCGCCCAATACCACCTGTAATCTAAAGTTGGTGTGCGGATTAGTTATTGTATTAAAAGGATAAAATTTGGGAGTCTCACAGTGGTGGTGTGGTTGACATATGGTTCCTGGACCATGGTTGCCATGGTGTGTTCGACAGAGCGATCATCGAACTCATAGTAAGTATGTTCTTCCCAGATGGTCTCTAAATCAAAGTACGGCCCGCCAATGAGAGGTTTAAGGAAGTTCAGGTTCCGTGTGTGGGACACGGCCTCGGTTGCATATTCAAAATGTTCCTGGAAAGGAGTAGCAAAGGCGTAGGACTTGGTGCTTGGATAAAAGTAGCGTGTGAGTCCTTCTTGGCGTATCATTGTCCGGCCTGGCGGGGAAGGACCGCCAAGATGATGCGTTTGTGGAGTGGCAGACGGCACAAGAGAGTCCTGCTCTGAAGCGTTGGCATACACAGAGGCAGCAACAATCTCTTTGAACGATGGCAGCGAACCTGCGACGGCATTCCACAGCGTTGCGCTGTATGCTAGATGACGGGGTGTGTGTCAACATGCTGCAGTCACTATCGGCAGAGGAGCAGATAAACATACCAACAATCCCAACCTTTTCCTTGGGTGTGCATTCATCGCAGTTGGCCAGGGATTTGAGGGCAATTTGAAGAGCAGCAGCATCTTCCAAGGCTTGTGCCTGAAGCTCGACGACGGCATAGCCTTCCTCAGCCCACTTCATGAGGGGCCAAGGCACGCCATTGTCAATGACCAGCGAATCAGATGTGTCTGGACAGAGAACAATAAGACCAGGTCCATGGCCGCGGCGAGACAGCGGCTTGAGGATGGATATGCCAGGAGAGACAACGCTCCGTTGAGGCGTAGGGAGCGGTTTCGGTGGGGTCTTGGACGAGGCGAACATGGTAGCAGCGTTGCAGATTGTGGTCGAATCACAGGAGCGAACATTACGGAGTAGCACGCGCTTTAGTAGCAGGGGACTACTCGGGGCGGAGTCATCATTTCATGCACAGTCGGTCCCCGACACGTGGGGTTTTGCTTGAAAATCGGCTGATGCTGATAGCGCACGGCAACAATCCGCCGTCGGGTAAGACACCGATGGCACCGCGAAGAGGTGATAAGGCTAACTTTTGCGCATTACTCAGTAATTTGCGTGGCTTTATTGCCTATCTTAGCCTTCTAGGCTACTTGACAGTCCCACCACCACCCCAACCTTGACGCTTGAACACGCTATCCAGCCCCAACCTTTACCAGACTCATGCGGCCACGCCGATAACGACACCATTGGGCAGCTTCAAACCAATAGGCAGGCCCCGCGTAAACCCGCTCGAAAATTGGTCGCCACGCTTTGCAGCAAGAGCCTCGTCAATGTCCATGTACATGTCGTAACTAAATAAGTCAATGTTAGTAATTCCATTCCACTCCTCGCATGTAAATGCAAGAAAAACGCATTTGCTTACGAGTTCATTTCCTCGATTGTCAGTTTCTGCTTTTCATCCTCCACCTTGTACGTGGCAATGTTGGTGTTTTGTGAGAAACCTATGGGGCAATTATCAGTCTCCAGTGCAGGCAAGAGAATAACTGCCAGGGTGGCCACTCACCAATACGCTCATTGATGTTGTATGCCGCACGAGCTGCCGCAGACTGCACCCTGGTGGCTCGCGGCAAGCGAACAGCAGTGTATGCAGAAAGGGATTCAGCAATGTCGCCTCGGAAGTGTTTCTTATCAAACAGGATTCCCAAAGCAGCGGCATCCTCAATGGCCATACAAGCACCTTGGCTCTGGTGTGGCATCATCTAAACCAGTCATTAGCTATGCACGTTGCGACTATTTTGATATAAAGGCATACCGGGTGGCCAGCATCACCAAGCAGACACGCCATGCTCTTGTGCATGTAAGGATAAGGAAGACTACGGCCACAGTCAGTATCAAGGCCTCTTTCGACTCCGGTCATTGGTGCATACTGTGTCCACAACCGCCATGGCTGAATGTCTTTGCCAATGGCTAGGTGTGCTTTCACCTGGGCATCAAGGTTTGGATACGGAGCCAACAATTCTTCCGCCGGGCGATCTTCGCCCCCCCATGTCTGCGTCGTGTAGTCGCCAACGGCGCGGGGAAAGAAGCAGTAGTACGACAGCAGCTTGCCACCATTGCAAGGAGACAGGACAATCTTGTCCCATTTTCCCTCCTGGCCGCCCCAGTACTCCAGAGCAGAGTCCTCGGCATAGTTGGTCAGGCCCAACCGCACAGCATCCTCGGCCAGGACGTTTGTGTGCAGGCAACTCTGGTCTGATGGCTTCTTGTCGGGAAGAATCCCGATAATGCCTCGCACTGTCGACCCAATGCCATCGGCACCCACAATTAGGTCATGCTTGGCAGTAATGCCGTTCTTAAAGACAATCTCGCCCGTAGCCAAGTTGATGTCCTGGCACTAAAGCAACCAGTTAGATAAAAATTAGATAAAGGCCAAGCAAGCATGTGCCTTTTTTTTTAGCCTTACCGCATGATTCACCACAAGCTTTGCTGGTGTTCCCTCGCCCTCCTCCTGCAAGGCACAGTCCTTCAGCATGGTGTGCATGTACTGGCGATGGAACATGTAGTAGATGTAGCCCCAGCGTTCCTCGTAGTCAGCGAGGTCATATACACTGACTGGTTCGCCCGTCTTCCAGTCTCGGTTGATCAGCTTCTTCAACGCCACCGGGTCGCCCTTGGCTAAGTCAACTCCCCACTTGCACAGCCAGCGTGTGCCATTGGCTGCACACGAAATAGATGCGCCAACTTCTCCGGCAAAGTCAGCCCGCTCGTAAATGGTCACTTCGTGTCCAGCACGACGAAGTGCAACCGCCGCCGACATGCCCCCAATACCACCGCCTATGACAGCGATGTTGAGGCAGCGCCATCCACTTTGCTCAGAAGGGCTCATATTGTCCAGTTGGAGTCAAAATCAAAGAATAAAGATATTTAAAAGAAAGAAATTTTGACAAGTGTAATCAAGATTGGATATTCTATTGCGTCTGCTGTAAACTTGCTGGATTCTAAAAAGAAATCGAGGCCTTCCTCCTCAGAAATACTCGTGAAGAGCGCCTGTCAGCGGCCCGACACCCAAATAGCCACTTGAAAAAAAAGCAACAGGAACCGACCTAGATAGGGCACTATCATATCGGTAGTGTCTTATCGCTCAGTGGCATTGGAAACTTCGCGGCCCGGGTCCCGAAGCGGTGGCTTTGTCTAAAGAGCGGTTATGGGAACCCATTACCGCCTTGTGGCTCTCCAATCTTGTCATCTGATGTGGCAGCCATAATACGTCGAATCAAATCGCACCAGCCATGTCAAATCAGATTGCATCCCCGGTTGTCGACTCGACTGGCAAGACGCGCCTGCGCGCTGCTCTTGAGAGAGCAAAAAAACGCCAGGGTCCCTGCATTGGGCAATGGCTTGAACTCCCTGGCTACTCGCTGGCCAAAACTGCCGCCACTCTAGGTGAAGATGTGAGCGGCATCCCTTGTTCAGGATTCCTGTGGTTTGTTGCTGATCAGCAGTGGGTTCTTATCGACGCCGAGCATGGCAATATCGACGACAGTGCAATGTATCTCCAGGTGGCTGCTATCTCCACATCAGGCGTTTCTCCGATAGTGAGAATTCCGGCTTCAGAGCCTTGGATGTTAAAAAGAGCACTTGACTGCGGCGCCCATGCCATCATGGTGCCCATGTGTGAGACTGCGGTTAGTCCATTCCTGCTCGTATTTTCCTTGGATATTCTTGGGTTCGGCTGTCTGACTGGAGGATAACAGGAGCAAGCACGAGAGATTGTGAACGCCTGCAAGTATCCCTCGGAAAAATGGCCCGAGGGCATCCGTGGCACCGGAGCCATGTATGCCCCCACGGCCTTCAATCAGAATGGTCGTGAATATCTGTTGACTGCCAATGATAACGTTATGATATGCGTGCAAATCGAAAGCCGGCGCGCAGTCGAAAATGTCGAAGAAATTGCCGCTGTAGATGGTATCGATATGCTTTTCATCGGTCCCAACGATCTCGCATCGTCCATGGGCTACGTGGCTTTCGATCATGCGACTACGCCTGAAGTGCAAGAGGCGTCGGCACGAGTGCTCAAGGCTGGCCTGGCTGCCGGAAAGTATGTTGGACATTTCGCTCTCAGTGCTGAAGCAGCGGCATCCAAATACCGACAGGGCTACCACTTTGTCAACTGCGGTGCTGATATTGTGGCCTTGACCACCTGGATGAGCAGTGAAATGGGCAGGCTGAAGGCCATACTTGCTGCAGATGGAGAATTGACAAAAGAGTAGACTCAAATGTCACGCAGTTAAAAAGTCCATGTAATCATAGATTTGCATTATGCCCTTTCCTAGGCCTTTACAGTCACGAATACATCCGTCGTCTGGGTGGACCAACGTAAACAAGTAATCCATCAGCGTCCCGTGAGGCCATCTGAAGATTACAAAGTACTGGTCAAAATCATCTCTACTGGGATACGCGGCTCAAATTGGCGCAACTGGGAGAGTAGTAAGACTACATATCACCCAGTCCTCGGACGCAAGTCCTCTGGAATCATCGAGCAACATGTTAAAAATGTGAGTGATCAGAAAATGAGCAAAAAAAAAGCTATGGAGCCAAGATTTCCTTGTTCCGAGTATGTGATTGAGTTCATTTATGCCATACTTCACTTGCAGTTTGATAATGTCAAAATGACAGATGTAAATTCTGCCTTTGGAGTCATCTTAATATTTGCGGCAGTCTGAAGTATTGTGGACTTAATTCTGACGACGGAATTCTTTATCAATATTTCACTTGCTTTGCCTCCTTGCCTGTTCTGATACTGAACAGTGCATTATGGGAATTGTAGGAGGAAGCTGGTGCATTTCAGCCTCTCATCATCCCAGTTCAGTTAGCCCGCAGAGCTGTTTTAGGAATTAGTCACACTGACAATATGCCGAGTCATAGGGGGGAATTGGAACAGTTGGAAACGCAACTCCTAGGGAAGGCACACCGAGCTTTGCACAGCGATGTGCCGGTCAGATCCTCTCTGATAAAGGACCCGGTCATGGGTTTTCCGTCATCGCTAAGGCCAGTGAAGTAGACATGTGTGCTCTGATGGGCATTTCCATGTTTATATCTGGGGGGCATCCAGACAGAGCTTCAAAACCACTTACATTCATGACGCTCATTCTAATTACTACAAAGGAGCTGATTGTGAAAGGCTTCATCTCATTAGAAGCAATCTATCTATAGGAAGTATTCTTCATTCCTGTTGGTTAAACCCCATGTGGTATATGCCCAGCTGCATCTCAAATTGCATTGGTCTCGTCACAAAAGATTGACGTAAAGCCTCTGACTAGGATTTCAGCAGCATTGGAATCCCAACATTCAAGGACAGGCATTAAAATTATAATTATAACACAAGAATAGCAGATTTATTGGTATTGACTACCTTGTTACATAAATTATACAAATCACCGCATGCTTCCCCATTCATATGCGCCCCATTGGCCCAGCTGTCCATCATTGCCATCCAATAAATCTGACCATGGGATATCTCTCCAGATAGAATCTTCTAGGCTGGTATTTATGTTGCTTTCCATTTCCGAGAGTGATCGCTTCGTGCCATTGGGCCAGTCGTGGTGAGTTGCATCAGTCGTTTCATTTGCCCCGGGGTCAATTTTTTGTCTGCATGATTCTTCAAGAAGATTCTCAATAATGGTCCTGCTTCTGCTAGCACCGGACCACCGAGCCTCCAAATCTTTCAGCAAGCTGATGCACATTTCAACATCAACTCTTGTCTGGTAATCTGTCGGTTGTTTCGACATACACAATCTGTAAAGTTAGTAAATGCATATGGATGTCATAATAATCGCCACAATGATTACATACAGGGCAACACCTGACAGGGTAAGACAATGAACGCAAATGGCGAGGTAATGAGACGGTGGTACAAGATCACGGACAAGTTCCGCAGCGTTGATACAACTTCGTGCTGCGCTAACACATTGTGCCGTGGCCTCTTTCATGTCGTTGTCGATGTTTCCTTTCCTTGCTCGTTTAGGAACTCGTGCCAAGTACCTGTTTGTCAGGGGTTCAGGTTCCATCAAAATCTGTGACTATCTAGGAAAACCAACCTGAATAGGTTTAAGAGTGACCCTGCGTGTAGAATAAAGATTATCACGCACATTACGAGCCTCGAATCCCCCCCAGCTCGTTGATCTACTGCATTGGCTGAAAACCGGACAGAGTCCGGAAGTGTTTCCAGCCAATTTCGCAATGCTTGGTCCAGTGATGCCACTCGTGACAAGTATTTTCTTGTTTTTTGAAGATTGAGAGAAGCCAATTTCCGAAGACGCAGCGGAGAACCCAGTTGCTGGATGCGTACAGATATTTGGCAAAGGCGAGCAAAAGCAAGAAATCCGGTTAAAGGAGGAAGTGGATCGTGCAACACGCGTACATCTTGACTGCCGTCTTGACAGTATCTCTCAAGAGCCTCGTCGCTAACGTCAAGCGGCAGTTCACAGCAACAGTCTTTATCGTCAACAGCCATAGGACGTCCTAAACAAATAGACACGGTCCTGTAAGAAAATGATGGGTCAGCATTAATGAAAATAAAAATAACGAAATAATAAATATCACATGAACCTGTAGAGTCCAAGTCAATACCTTTCTAGACAGAAAACGCTCCACCACGCGCGTCTAGCAATCTCGTTCCTCAGGAATTCAATAGGAGTCGTATCCCTTGACTTCGAAATAGTTGGCATCATCTAGAGGGCACACGTCAGTCGTAGAATAAAATGCCATCCCACAATTCGCACTAACAACTCTGCTGTTGATATGGAGGCCAATATCCATAGACGACCTAACAGCTAGACCAGCAAGGCTCCAACTCTGGGTCAGTGTGTTCCAGCTGGCAGTACACATAGCCAAGAGACCCAGGCACTGCACTCGTTCAAGTGAGGCTTGGCCCGGCGAGGAATAATGAAGTAGCAAGGCCTTTTCATAATATTCCAAGCCCGGAAATCCACGATCAGAGCCAGTTGGGAGGAGGCCTGAGGCGCACGCACAGACAGCAAAAAACACCATGAGGAAGTCTTTGTCTAGGGATGGCGAAGACGCATTGAGGCCGCTGCGAAGCATTTTCCCATAGCTTCGCATGAAATGAGGCTTAAACAATATTGGAAAGGTGTAGTGCAGTTTGTCAAAGTAGAGCCCAATGAGGACGTCTGATATGTACTGTGGTGGACGAGATAGCTCTTCTGGTTTCGGTAGGAAGGGCAGCTCCGGCCAAACCTTCCCACGAACAAAGAGAGGTAGTTCGATGTCCCCGTTTTCCTGTGCTCCAACTTCCCCCTTCAAGCCGGCAGTCTCTGACAGAATGCCTGACTCTGGAGTTTGCGTTTGTCCGGCTCGATTTGTAGGCGATAGCCCCTTGGCCGCATCAATGAGCATTTTGTTTACAACGCCCCCAACAAATCTGCCAATAGAAAAGACAGCGTAAGTTTATCTCTCTGCAAAGTCATCACGAGGCCAGTGCCAAATATCCTTACCGAAGTCGGCCATAGGAGTCTGTGACAAAGGCACCAGCTTGGTCTGTCACATCCTCACTGTCGGAAGTGCCTTGGTCTGGGTTATCACTCGAATCACTCGAATCAGATGGTTCATCGCCAAGGAATACAGACACGTCCTGTCCCCTAAGAGAATCGTTTCCGTTGTTGTCTGCCACGCTGCCTGCGTTAAGCTTGTCATTTTGAGGCAAGGACTGCAGAACGGTGGCTGCCTTCACCAAGTCTTCACTAAGACGACTGTCCACCCTTGGTGAAGTTTGGTTATTATTCTCTATTACCTCCACGGCTCGCAATATTTGTGCTGTGATGACCTCCAATTTCTGGCACATAGCATCCATTTGTTGGCACCGGGCCTCAAATGAGGAGGCATAGCTGTACACATCATGAGCTGCTACTTCTGAAATGCAACATTGACACGAAAATCAAGCGCGGACTTACTACCGACTGACAGAAGCGTGGTCCTTGGCCTCTGGAAATTCGCATGCCTGGCCACGAGAGCTGCAGTTATAACACGGTTGTTTACCGTCGCATTTTACCTACAGTTCGGCTCAATTCAGTGGCAAAATTCCCTGGAGAGGAATCGGCTCAAAAGGGACAATATACCTTTCTGCGTCGGCAAGGCTGACAAGCCTGCCACGTCCGACTAGGCACGTTTTCCGTGGGCTGAGGCTTTGGGCCGTCTGTGGGTTTGTCCGCCATAGTTGACAGTTGGAGTAGATTGTCCTTTGGGGATGCAAAAGACGACACTCAAAAACTCTGGTGGTACCCGGAGGTATCTTAATAGCCACAGGACATATTTAGTCATCTTCAGCACGATAAGGCCTTTAGCCATGCCTCAAACTTGCATCAATGGCACCTAATTCGCTACTACCGGTGGGGCGACGACCCAATGTTCTTCTCGCCACAGATAAGCAGGAAGGGACCCCATATTCAAAACATAAAGGTGGGCCTGTCGGCTTTACTGCTACACCACTTTGTAGTCCCAAATTCAGGTGCCTTGTCTTTGGTCTAGGCTATTTTACCATATTTCTCATCACAAGCTTCGGGCAAAAAGCCGAGACTTCCTCATAAAGAGATTATCTAGCTAAGTTTAGTATCTAAGTTAAATATATCTTGCCTCGTGACAAGATTTTATTGAGATACCATTGCGAAAGGAATTGCACCTTAAGAAAAAATAAGAGGAAACAAGAAGACCAATTCCTAGCTCGCTATATGCAAATGCTGATTCTAATGGTCCCGTATCTTACAAACAGTAGAAAGGGCATTGTACTGAATGCATTTGACAAGGGGAAAAAAGAAAAGACCGCGACTCTGAGACTTTGAGATTTGATGGGATTAGTACTTTCTTAAGGTTTCTAGAATGCGTTTTAACCGTATTTCTCCGTATAATTCCATTCCCAGTACTCCGTATTGGTACTTTGCGTAGTTGGTAAAAGTAGAATGCTTGACTTCCTTTACTCCCAGGTCTCTATTAATTACTGCATTTAGCTGTTTCCTTATCGATATTCGTGTATCTTATACCCCGTCCAGACTCACTTCCCATTCTCATCCTCAACTATTACGGAGTACTCCGTACTTTACTTGAAATTCCGAATAAGTAACTCTTTAACAGCTATAGAAAGGGAAAATTGGTTCTCAATAATTAGATGGAAATTTCAAACTGATGGAATGCATAGACTTCAAGTTATCTTACGGGTTTCCTGCTTTTTTTTCCTGGAAGACCGTGTTGAGACTCACATAAGTTGTAAGGCTTAGAAATGTGTTTTAACCCGTTCAGTGAATATAATAGCAGAGTAAATATTGTACGACTCATTCAGCTCTATGTTGCCGGAGGCTATTTGAAAATAGCGTGTTAGATTTGTTGTCGTTCATTTGCATTTGTTTCTGTCAGGTCTCGGAATGCTGCACACAGTGTCTCCACTTATGTCTCACCTGTGATTGGTGCAAACGGAGAATCCGCACATAAATACCAGCCTCCCCTAGCCACAGATATGTAGACAATTCTGTACCGATACATACCATTAATCTAGCCCCTTTTGGTCTACCTTACTCCCTACAGTGCACCGCACTGATCAATGCATACCTTCTGACAGGTTATGAGCCCGGATTGGGATATCGTTAGTACCAAGGGGACTTTATTCAACGTCATTGACGTCACGGTCCTTCAGGAGAGCATCGACA
>NIPS01000037.1:2160417-2234633 GCA_002215975.1 Dryadomyces quercus-mongolicae | reverse complement strand
ACCACAATTCTTGGCGCAATGGATCAGCTAGTCAAGTCTACGCAAACCGTGATGCACAAGATGGTGTTAATACAAAAACGGGTTAAAGAACTAGAAGCGGCCAATCGTACGATAAGCAAACGCCGGAGGGCTAAAAAAAGCCGTCTACAAGAAGGAGGATCACTTAGTCTACAAACCGCAACAAGTTTACTAGACAACAAGGACATAGAAGCACAGTTAACGGCAGAAATGCTAGCAAGTCGTGGTGGAAGAAGGACGAGGGCGGCGACCGTACGGCACTGTAGCGCGTGTGGCAAGTCGGGAAATAATACGCGGACATGTCAGGAAGATAGAGAAATGTCGGATGTATATAGTTCTGAGTGATTTGAATTGATTGACAGTGTTATGGTGTTGTTGTTTAAGAAAGAAGTTGTGTGAAGGGGGTTGGGTGGCCCACTCGCTTGGGTGGCCCGCTCGCATGGGTTATACGTTATTTCTTTGTCTTTTATACCCCCCCTAAAAACAAGAAGGGGTAGAATAGTTCTTCTCTTAACATAGTTTAATAACAACTAAGACACTCTGTACAAATTAGCATGTCTGCTAATAACTAGGACCTAAAAACTAAAGTAATTAAACACTTTATGTTTATCCTATGGCTTTGCGCAGCAGGAAGATGAACAGTCCGCCTTCTCTTCTGTCTTATTCTTATCTGGAATTAAGACGCTGCAGTTAAATGCTTGTGTGCTTGTCGGCACATCAAGTGCAGGGTTATGAACAAAAAAGTTGACAGGCCGCAAAGTGACGCGGATGGTTTCGCAGGGCATTACGGGGAAGTCCTCTGCGCGAGGCACGTGCTGGATACCAAACTGAAGCCAGACAACAGGGTCGCCGCCAGTAAGACTCTCTTTTCGGGCAGCCCAAGAACGGACACCCTCGCCGCCGCGACTTTGATTTGTCCACTTGCCGCCAGCATAGAGCTCCGAGTCGGAATAGCGAGTGACATAGATGGGATGGTCTGCGAACTCAGCGCGGCGATAATGGTATGATTCAGAGTCAGCCAGGATAGTCTGCATAGGCGGCACATGAATTTTGTATGACGCAGCCATATTGTTAACAGGGTGGCGGACAGATGGGTTGGTAATAAGAACACCGCGGCCAGTCTTTGTCGTGTTTAAATCGAGCGATCCGCTCTCTGTGATTTCATGGGTCTCAAGTTGGTAGCCAACACCGTGGGGGTTTAGCTTGGGGTCTCTGGGCATTGCCACGGCGTCCTGATAGACAACTGTGTTACCGTGGCCAGCTATCATTGGATCAATGCGCATGCTAAAAAAGTGTTGATGGTTACCGGCAAGCACGCCTGGGTGAACGATGGTGCCAAAGGGATGGGGGACCTTCTCTAGTCCGCGGTCGACCGGCTGGGTGGACACTATGCCGGTAGCACGAACCTCGTAGGATAAATCTCCGGTCAGATTAAATATCCAAGCCAGAATGTACTCATAATTGGAGACGGTCAGAATAGATTGAATGACAAGCTCTCGTTGACGCACGACAACAGCACGGTTGGTGCGGTAGTTTGTGTGCTTCCAGGCGATGCCAGCGTCCTGCTCGTGAACGCACACGACATTGGGCATTGATTTAGGCGCACCCTCGGATGTGGATAGCATGGCATCCATGTAGTAGATGGCGCCCAGGCAGTCACAGCCAAGTTGCAAATTGTTGGCCGTGAAGCCAGCGCCGGCATCGCCAAGATCAAAGGCCTGCTTCTTATGGAAAGGATGGCGAGGGTCGCAATAGGGGATTGCCATATCACTCAAGCTCAGACGGTAGAATAACGGAAGCCCGTCATAATAAACGTCATACAGCACAATGCCCTCACGCTGATTGAAGCCAACTTTGAAATCCCACTTCTGCCACTGCATGCGCCGGCCCGTCTCGCCGAATGGAGTCGCTGTGAACGATGCACCCTCAGGTTGTACAACACGCAGCGGTTTCAGGTCGGAGCGTATTTTCACTTGAGCTTCGGGCACATATTCACTAGGTGGTGCTGGCTGCCACGGTTCCACAGGTTTGATTGTCTCGCTGTGCCCTGTAGGCATCACGTCGATTCGCACCACTTTGAGAGATGCACAGTCCACCACAGGCGAGATGGGAAGTGGGAATGCATAATGGCAGCTGTCTGGCTGTGAAGAATTTGCCGGGTCGCGCATGTATAAGAAGCATTGCATCACGCGCTTGTCGTCATGGAAGCTGCCTTCATTGACACCATCCGAACCGTAGATCCACGGATCCGTCACGAGCACAGTACCCTCTGGCAACTGAAGCTTGGCCACCTCAGCTAGCACGCCTGGGTCGGTCAAAGCGATTTTCTCAATCTCCAAGATCTCTTCGCCGTCACCGGGACCATGTTTGAAAGGACCGAGTAGCACATTACTCTCCACTGTGCTTGTCGAAATATTGACGACAGCCTCGTGGAATTTTTCCTGCAATAGTCAGAGTTTGCCCTTTTAAGGAGCCGTAAAGGGGTTGGGTAGAAGAAAGAGTACGGAGAGGGATAACTCACGGTGTTTCGAATGTAATACGCCACAAATGATCGCCGTTCGATAACCGGCAGTGGTTCTCCAGCCCGCTCAGCCGTCAGGTATGGTGCCAGCTCCGCTTTGGGCGGCTCCAGCAGTGTCACCACCTTGAATTGGAACACGGTGCCTTCTGGCCAGCTCTTGCGGATGAGAGTGCTGGAAGCCGTGATTTCAGCTGCAGAAAGTGGCGCAAGTGGATGGCTTGCGCCAACAACATCTTGAGTACTCTCTGTAGTCATTCTGATGGATAGACAATAGAGTTGCGGTTAGAAGATGGCAAGTTCAATGAGGTGGTGCAATGAGTATAGGCACATGCTGACGGCAACTATATATCTTATCCTTATCACCCCTCCTTTTGTTGGTGCGCAAGCAGCCGGAATCGGCAGCGGCAAGCGGCGAACAGTCGCCATAGTTAACCATGGTACTCCGTACAGAGTTCCGCACGCTAACGCGTCTACTAAACTGAGCCGTGGGGTTCTTATCAGCATGTTGACATTTTTTTGCTTCTTAGCATTAATCTTACTTCTTGTCGTCTGGACATTCCCAATGCGGACTAACAAGTCATAGGAATGCGTTCCAGAGGTGGGTTTCGGTGTGAGTTTAACCCCTCTTATCGGCAGAGAAGTCTGAGCCGCCGGGATTGGCTTCGCTTCCGATGTGAAGTGCGATATCTTATCTTTTAATCCTGCAATACAATTATTCTGTAGAATGCTTCCCATGTATATAGCCGGTGTTGACAAGTTATTTGATGGTTTGCAATGTAGTTTCAAGAACTCGTCTACTGTCGGCTATTATTTGCAACTATTAGGCGTGGCTAAACCGCTAAAGCAAGCAATCAAGTAAAGAAAAAAGAAATTCCATATGCGGATTTGCTGTAAAGAATACTTGTTCAACAACGCAGATATAACGTCGGCAAAGTCGGGATTAGGCCGTCCCATCGTCGCTCATACAACCCAACGGGTATCCGCGTTCCGGTTCTTCAAAGTACTATTGTTAACAGTCTCTCAAATACCCCCTCTAGGATATGCACGCATGATAGACAACATTAATGATATATTTTCCAAGTAAATGTAACGCTCCAAACTAGACATACGGCATGATAAATTTCTGTTCTTGCTCTGCGTATAAAACTTGTATATAGACATAGGATACGACTAGCACTACGCATTAATTCTTCTTAGAAACCCTACAATTATACCAACCCTTTATATAGTATTATACATATCTTACTTAAGATCGGTTATACCTTTAATCTAGTTGCATTATCATGCAATATCTTTATAGAGCATGGTGAGATATTGTCAGAAGGTATGCATTGATCAGTGCGGTGCACTGTAGGGAGTAAGGTAGACCAAAAGGGGCTAGATTAATGGTATGTATCGGTACAGAATTGTCTACATATCTGTGGCTAGGGGAGGCTGGTATTTATGTGTGGATTCTCCGTTTGCACCAATCACAGGTAAGACATAAGTGGAGACACTGTGTGCAGCATTCCGAGACCTGACAGATATACAGAGTCTGGGCTCGTCAGTATTATGCACGGGTAAATGAAATTAAACATTTCGGTGGGTGTGCTAGTCTCTTTGACATTATCACAAGAATTCAGCCCTGAAATAGTAGGTGCTTCGCCCTGCCTAAGGGAGACAAACAATGAGGCCATAAGGCATCGTCCTCGATAATCTAGGATGTCACTACTTTACTCTTCCCGAAGGCCAGGTACAAGTCAGCTATGTTAAAGCCCTTGCCTAGCCAGTTTGTTGTAAATACTCTTAATAAAACATGTAATGCTAACTAAGAGACATCAATGAATCAACAACAGTGTTGACTGAGACTGTCTAGTGCACCACTACCGTGGATAAATGGGGCACGTTCATGCAAGACGCATGTTCATCATTCCTACCGTGGCTTACGTGACAGTACGCAATACTCTGTAAATCTCCCTCTTTTCGAGGCGAGGAAAACGTGATAAGCCCCAATCAGATATTCTTGCATTCAATTTTATATATATATTTTTTTCAGCCCACTTCCCTTCTTTTTTGCAATGTTAACGCTGTTATCTACCGTACAATTCTACTCGCCGGCAAATGAAATAAGCAACGAGTTATATAGAAGCCAGCTACCTTCTACCGAAGTGAAGAGCATAGAAAGCCCCGTCCTGGCTCATTTCCCACTACTGATAAACTTTTTGTATTTTGATCCATGATAAAACCGACGGACTCACGAAAGTCGCCAGTTGTTCCCAATCTTGTGCCTTAGCTGCGTTGCGTGCCATTGTACTGCTGACAATGTCCTTGCCCCTATACGGTCCAGAAATCATATCCACACAAGCCGTCCAGTCTTCATCGCCGCCCAACCCGGCTAGGTTTAATAGCCAACTCTTCTGGTGGTCTTCGTTGTCCCATTGGTCATCCGGGCGAGTCGTGACGCGCAAACGCGCCCGGCGTAGAAATGGTGTAAGCGCGGTCTGCAGGGGCGTCAGTGGTGGCTCCGCAGTCGTGTAGTACTTGGCGTCAAATATGCGGACGAGTGTGTCATAGCCGACGAGAAAGATCTGTTGGGGGGTCTCCGACTTCTTATTTGAATAGAAGTCCGATGCAGCGATTGCGCTGCTCTTGTCGTGGAAATAGGGCTGGGACGTAAGGCCAATGTCAATTGGTAATGACGGGGTACATCCGAGACCACCCTTGGGTGTATGCATGTCTCTGGCCATGGCCAACATGAACGCTAGTCGCTGGTCAAATGCTGCCGGCTTGGGTGCTTTGTCAGCATTATTGACAGATAACAATAAGAGCAGCCGACATCCAATCCGCTGCTCTTGACATTTTTTAACGTATTCGATAGCAGACAAAGCCATCTGCATGTGGGCCACTGTCGGTGGGTTGAATGACGAGTCGAGGATGACGAGCCGCTGTACCGGCGAGGATGGATGCGCCGGTGCAAGATGTGATGTGACATGACTATCCACTGCTGTGCAGACTAATTGGAACTTGTTGGCGGTCTGAATAAATGCATTGAGTGCGTTGCGGAAGAAAGTAAGCTCTCCTGGAGCCATGGCCATGTTTGTGGGTGCATTGATTATGGTGGTGGGTAGAGTTGTAATGGGGGTTAAGAAGGGTGGGGTATCTTACATGACACGAGGCTCGCCAGCTTCGTTATTAACCCCGCCAAATCATGGTAGAAAATGCTTTGTAATACGCATAATTTCTGTTATAAGGTAATATGGAGTAAAATACCACAGCCGTCGCCCCTTAAGCCTAGGAATATCTCGTACATGAATAGACGACCACCTGGATCCCCGACTCCCAACTCCCTTATTGACATGTTGCTTTTTGCGCTGATTTGTCTTGTTAGCTTCACCGGATCTCCTGATCTCTTAAAAACTGGGATATGCTACCAGATCGCTCTGAGATCCGGGGCAGCCGTTCGGGTGACTGGGTCATCAATCTCTCAAACAGGTAGTCATCTCCGCTAATTGTCTCGTCCTTGATTGCCTGTAGTGTGCGCGCCTTCATCTTGGTCAGCTCGCTGAAAGCGCTATCCGCTACCGGCGCGTTCTCGTCGATAGCATAGATCTTGATGCCCCGAATGTGCGTATCCTTGCCATTCTGGTGGTTTTCCCGGACTTTTATTTGAACGATCCAGCAACAGAGCGACTGCCCGTCTTCACCACCACCTGCACCGCTGAGGTCAACTTCCTGCCACCCAACTGGATTGGCAAGCGCTAGTGTGGCAAACTCGATTAGATCGTGGTGTCCCGTTCCCGCCGAGAGAATCACGACTGTGGGCGTGTACGACTCGTCTTGGTTGTAGTCAACGTAGAAACGAATTGCCCGGATCTCGACTCGCCGCATAAAGTGTATCGTTAGTAAATGTGGTTGTGGGCCATCGGATCTAAAGTGGGAGTAAATTAGATATAACATCATCGAAAACGAAAGTGGCACGCAAACCTACTGCCAATACTTGTTTAGATCTTCGTGAAGAAGCTCCTCGACACCATTGCCCGGCTTGTGACTGCTGACACTAAAATGTGCGAGGTTGTTGATCTCCTTCAGGCCAAGCAGCATTGGGTCGAAGAATATCATCTGCTCATCGTTGCGCATATCCTGCTGTGACCCGAACTCAAACTCTCCATCTTGGTCATCTATTAGGTCTTCGTCCGCAGTCTCTTCGTAGTTTCTCAGAAGATCGTTGTTGCCACTGGCTTCGCCGTTTCCTCCTCTGAGGCTTGACCTATGCATCCCGCTGTCATCGTCAGGCACTTCCTGTGCCCAGCTCTCTTCGGGCATGTGCTGCGGAAGTTCTGCGCTGTCCTGAAGGTTCTGGTTCGTATTCGCAAATTCAGAGTCGGCTTCCAAGGTTTTAGGAGAGTTGTTAGCAATAGTAACAATACGACGATTCGTGAATCCAGCAAAATACCTAAAGCGTAGCCGTTGATCTCGTCATCAACGTTTACCCTTGGAGGGATCTGCTCATGGCCGTATCGCAGCATGCGCGTGTCGTCCTGCTGAGTTATTCTTCTCGGTCCTCACAAGAGGCGTTGGTGTACAATTGCGCGCTCACGACTGTATGGTGTGGAGGAGAGTCACACGTGATCTCGACTCGTTTTCGCGTTTGGAAATTATTATTAATATTTATGGAGTAAGACTCCGTAGGCAGCTAAAATAATTTACTCCGCAGCGTGTCGCGCCTTACTCTTTGCCCACTTTGATGTCAGTGCTTCGTCTTCAAAGAAGCGCTCCTGGTGCATCTGATCGTCAACAATGCCACGAGAGTCTGGTAAGCTG
Organism: Dryadomyces quercus-mongolicae; assembly: GCA_002215975.1. Taxonomy (NCBI): domain Eukaryota; kingdom Fungi; phylum Ascomycota; class Sordariomycetes; order Ophiostomatales; family Ophiostomataceae; genus Dryadomyces; species Dryadomyces quercus-mongolicae. The sequence goes on along the minus strand of NIPS01000037.1, from coordinate 2,227,294 downwards.
CTTCTTATTCGTTTGATTTGGCCCCCCCTTTCATCTTACTAACAGAATCTGTCAAAAGCAGATACAATCCGCATCCTCGTCTCGACAGATAATCATGTCGGATTCGAAGAAAGAGACCCTATCCGCAAAGATGACAGTTGGAAAACTTTTGACGAGATTATGAACTTGGCCAGAACTGAAGATGTACGTCCTATGTACCTTCATAGCTTACTGTACCAAACTGTTTGTCCGCTGTGTATTCTATCGGTCGATTGACAAGGCTTAGGTGGACATGGTATTGCTCGGTGGCGATCTCTTCCACGACAACAAACCCTCCAGAAAGTCGATGTATCAGGTCATGCGAAGTCTCCGACAGAACTGCCTGGGTATGAAACCATGCGAACTCGAATTCCTAAGTGATGCAACCGAAATTTTCGAAGGCGCATTTGGTCACGTGAACTACGAGGACCCCGACATCAACATCTCCATTCCCGTGTTTTCGATTCATGGAAATCATGATGACCCTAGTGGCGATGGGCATTATTGCTCTCTCGACCTTCTCCAAGTTGCCGGCTTTGTCAATTACTTTGGACGCGTGCCAGAAGCAGACAATATCAAAGTTAAACCCTTGCTACTCCAGAAAGGTGGAACCAAACTGGCCCTGTTCGGCATAGGAAACGTGCGGGATGAGCGTATGTTCCGCACCTTTCGAGACCATAGGGTATCCTTTTTTCGCCCGAATCAACAAGCGCAGGATTTTTTCAATCTCATGGTTGTTCATCAGAATCACCATGCACACACTGCCACTAGCTATCTCCCAGAGAACTTTTTGCCCGACTGGCTTGACTTAGTTATCTGGGGTCACGAACATGAGTGTCTCATTGACCCCCAAAAGAATCCGGAGACAGGCTTCCACGTCATGCAACCGGGCTCTTCCGTGGCTACCTCGCTTGTCCCGGGCGAAGCAGCAACAAAGCATATCGCCATTTTATCAGTGACCGGCAAGGTGTTTTCTGTGCAGAAAATTCCGCTGAAGACAGTGCGCCCATTTGTGACACGCGAAATTGTCCTAGCCAATGAGAAAATATTCAAGGATTTGGCAAAGAAGAAAGACAACCGTTCTGAATTGACGAAGCAACTGATGTCAGTCATCGAGGAGATGATCGAGGAGGCCAATGCGGAATACGGTTCACTGCACGGCCAAGATGATCTAAGCGAAAGACCACCACTACCATTAATCCGACTCAAGGTCGAATATACAGCGCCTGAGGGTGGTAATTTTAACTGCGAGAACCCGCAACGGTTCTCGAACCGATTTTCCGGCAAGGTCGCCAACGTCAATGACGTAGTGTATTTCCACAGAAAGAAAACCGGCGTGACAGGTATGTGCCAACGACGATGCATCGCACATAAACCAATGATGAGCTAATAGTATTTAGGACAAACTAAGCCCGATTTCACTATTCCTGAAGCGAAGGATACCGAATTACAAGCTGATTTCAACGCCATCAGAGTTGAAGCTCTCGTCCAGGAATATCTTGCGGCCCAGTCACTCAAGATTCTCCCCCAAGGAGAGTTTGGTGACGCAGTCAACCAATTTGTCAATAAGGACGACAAACATGCCATGGATACGTTTGTGAGCGGGTCACTTGCTAGTCAGCTAAGGGAATTGTTGGCATTGGGGGCTGACGATGACGATCTGGATGGGGCCATTGAAAAATTGCGAGACGACCGTGAGCGACAATTCCAAGCCGGCTTGGTCAAAAATCAGCCTGTGCGGAAATATAAGCCGAAGCCAGACGACTGGGATTCCGATATGGAAGGCCATTGGGAAAATAACCCAGACGCCTTGTTGGTGGATGTCGAAAGCCCGACAAGAGCATCCGTGCCGCGAGTAGTCGGACGTTCGAATGCACGTCCGGCAATAACTGACCATGATGAAGACTTATCCATGGACGATTTTGACGAAGCGCAGTCCGTGACCAAGCCTGCAATGACCAGGCGAGTGATATCGTCACGGCCAACCAAGACCACTGCTACATCCAGGAAGACAACAGTAAATAAATCAGCGGTACCAAAGCGGGGGGCAACTAAAAGGAAAGGCCCCTTTCAAGACTCGGAGGGCTCAGAGGAAGATACATTGATGACACACACCGAAGAGCATGATCCCGTGCCATCCCAGCCCATACGCCGCACCCGTGTGGCGCCAGCACCAGTACCGACACGGTCAACTGGTAATAAGATGAGGCAGACAACCCTTCAGTTGTCGCAATCGCAGCCACCTAGGCAACGGCCGGCTGCACGCAAAGTAACCCAACAGCCGGTGGAAATCAGCGCGGACGAGATATCGGACGATGATTTTGAGCCTGCGCCGTCAAGAAGAACTCGACGCGGGTAAGCTTTTTTTCCCTGGGTATGGAGTAATGGGGAGTGTCTTATTATCAATGTAATGCTCAGTGCGGAGTAGTAGTATTATGATGTGTTAGTATGGAACAAAGCGTCAAGACATCTTGTGAACAGCACGCGTCGGCACGTGATGTGTTGACCGCCTTGATGCTACTCCGTAATGTGGCGCAGATTACAAAGCGCCACCTCATCTGTGTATGAAGTACGACGTATTGCCGCATAAACTTGGATGGCAATTGGCCCTGTGCTCGAGGCGCGACGGTCACCGGCATCAAATAATCGCCACCGATCATTGAAACTTCATCAAAGAAGAAGCCCGAATCGAACGAGGCGCACGTGTGCTTTCGAATGATGCACCCATTCACCTGTTCCGACAAATAACCGTGTACGACTGTTCCGCTGTCGGATTCCGATATCTTGCTGCTTCAGCCCCACGCGAGTATTCGCGCCTTGCCTGAACGTCAAGCTGTCGGACGACGATTCGGCGGATGCCATGGGGGTCATCCGTAAGAAGACGGCCGTCCGTGGCGGTGAGGGTGGTGTGAAATATGTGTGCGATGTCTGTAGTGCTGATATCACATCAACGGTAAGGCAATCATTTCCCAACGGAAAGATATAGTGACGAAAGCTGATCATTTATCGTACATGTCGCAGGTTCGCATACGCTGTGCGCATCCTGCGTGTAATGAATACGATCTCTGTGTGCTGTGCTTTGCGAACGGATCGTCAAGCAACGCGCACCAGCCGGCAACACACCCATACCGGGTGATTGAACAGAACTCATTTCCCATATTTGACGCCGAGTGGGGCGCCGACGAGGAACTGCTACTCATTGAGGGCGCCGAGATATACGGGCTGGGATCGTGGGCGGACATTGCAGACCACATTGGAGGATACCGACACAAGGATGAGGTGCGGGATCATTACTTGCAGGTGTACGTGAACTCGTCGCGGTTCCCGCTGCCAGAGCGATGCAGCCCACGGGACATGCAGCTCGCCCAGGACGTTCCTAGGGAGGACTTCCAGGCGCGAAAGAAGCGGCGGATTGAGGAGCGACGCGAGGCAGCCAAGAATACGCCGGCACTGCAACCGAAAACGAAGCCGACCGCATCGGTGCCTTCATGCCACGAAATCCAAGGCTACATGCCGGGGCGACTCGAATTTGAGACAGAATACGCCAACGAGGCAGAGGAGGCGGTACAGCTGATGCAATTCGACCCGGGCGATGGTATCAACCCGCGCACGGGCGAGCTCGAACCGGAGATGGACCTCAAGCTGACAGTAATGGAGATCTACAATTGTCGGTTGACACAGCGGGTCGAGCGCAAAAAGGTTATTTTCGAACATAATTTGCTCGACTACCGCGAAAACAACAAGATCGAGAAGAAGCGCAGCAAGGAGGAACGCGACCTCATCAACAAAGCAAAACCGTTCGCGCGGATGATGAACCATGACGACTTCCGTGCTTTTTGTGACGGTCTCACAGACGAGTTCATCCTACGCCAGGCCATCAGCCAGTTACAAGAGTGGCGCAGCTTGCGAATCGGCGATCTTGAGAGTGGCCAACGATATGAATTGGAGAAGACCCAGCGGTTACAAAAAGCTATTCCTCTCGGCAGCATGGACCGTGAACGTCTGGCCACCGCCCAGCGCAAGCAGCCGCCGCCGCCAGAGCCGCCCAGTGGAGCCGCGCGTCTACTGGCACCAGACTTTGGAGAGAGTGACAGTAGCGGCGACACAAAGCCAGCAGTCAATGGTCTGAATGGCTTCGGTGGACTTTCTAACGGCGCCAGCAATGGCGTCATGCACAAGAAAGAGAAGCAAATGCTGCAACCGATTGCTGGCGTACAGCCGTTGCCGCTGGTGCAAGAGCACGCGCCGGACTTGCAACTGCTGACTCCGGAGGAGGTGGAGTTGTGTCAGGTGACGCGCATACAGCCAAAGCCATACCTAATGATCAAGGAGCAAATCCTCAAGGAGGCGCTTAAAGGCAACGGAACACTGCGTAAGAAGCAGGCCAAGGAGATCTGCAAGCTGGACTCCCAGAAGGGCTCACGTATCTTTGATTTCTTTGTCAACTCCGGTTGGATTGGGAAGGCATGAAAGGTGTATTGGGAAACTGTCGTTTCTGTGTGTTTCGTATGCCGGGGCCTGGAAAATATGACAGAATTGCGACTTGTGGTTTCCTGTTCTTTTTCATGGCAGGAACAGTGCTGGAGTTTGGGGGCGAGGATTATATCATTGATATTATTCCAACTCGGTTAAGCTCAATCATTAAATTTGGAAACACGGCCAAAAAATGCACAACAGACTTCTTGCACCATGGTACGACAATCCTAACCAGAGAAATGGGACGCATGCACAAATGTGTCAACTTCTCTGTGCCTAGGTTTCTTCTGCGGGTGGGCATCTGCCCCAAAAATGGCTCGTACTGCATGCAACGCTCTATACGGAGTACGGAGTACGGAGTACGGAGTACGGAGTAAAGGGACTATATCTTGAGCTGCATATCTGTTGGTGTTCTAGGGCAACTGCGAGTTTTGATGCAACACACTCAGCGGTAAGACACCGTCGAAACTGCTACGTACGAGTATTAGTAGGTTGCCTCACAGGTCTACTGGGTTTAGACTAAACCGTCTATTTTTACTCTAAGCTGGTCAGTGCCATTGGATGGTATCTTAGAAAGTGGAGCATTCGTTTAACTTTTTTTCAAGTCTTCTTTTGCTACAGAGCCACGAAGTGACGAGTAAATACGAGTATTACGGAGTATTCCGTATTACAAGCAAAATGATACTTCTGAACACTTATATTCTCAATTTCTAATGACATGAAACAAGCGCCCATGCAACAAGCAAGATATTACTGTGTACGGAGTGTCTTACCTTTGAGGAGCAGCACAGCCCCAGCGGTGCTTTTAGAGCACAGTGGATATTTACAGTGCAGGCACGGCACGTTGCGACCAGCAACCGCGGGCCAATAGCGCATTGGAGACAAACCAAACTTCAAACTCTCCCCCCACATGCGGAACGCCGGGGCGGCCAGCTCTGCGAGTAGAACTCCGTGCATACGACGCTAGATTGAAGGGCAACGTAAGATACGCTGGCAGTCCCCAGACAACGGAAAACCCCACTAATTTATTAATAAATCTCTCTTGAGAGTCGGCAAGCGCCATCTGGCTGGCTAGACTGCCTGGTTGGCATGCTTGCTTCAGCCATCCCATGCTGGCGCAGGGGCTGCTTCGCCCTCGAAAGTTTTTACAAGATTTCTCGTTCGTTTTTCGACCCCCCGACGACGGCCTGCCCATTCGTTTGCCCAAACCCGTTTTCCCGCCTTCTTAAACATCCGCCTTTGGTACGGGACGTACTGGCCAATCTGCACTGCTCTAATCAACAATCAGTCAACCGCTCTCGCACTGAATCTGTGTCAAGATCATCCTTGGCCCCTATTGCATCGAAATCTGCAAACTGCCTTCCATACCTTCTTTCTTCCCGACCGCACCTGCTGCTCGTACAGAATACACAATACGTACAAGCCGGCAACAATTTTTGCACCATTGCCGAAACATTTTTGCCCTCGAACTATCTCCACCTGTCCATCGTCCTGACAGAACATCCCGGGTTCTTCGGACACACAAATCGGTCGACGAGGAGTAGCAAGCGTGTGATTGTCTCCTCCCCACGGCGCAGCCACTCGGCAGTGGAGAGGTGTGGGTGGTGCGCCATTGGTCTACTCATTGATCGGCATAGCGGCTCGAGAGCTCCCTTTTGCTCTCATATACCCAGAACCATCTTTCTATCCCGCCTGTTCATTGTTCGTTTTCTCGCTTTCAACGGCCCACGACAACGGTGTGCAGAGCGCCCTGGTTGAGCTGAAAGGATCTTTGAGAACCGCTCTTTCACGCATTCGTTTTGATTCTGCACATGCAGTCACCCCCACGCCTTGCTCACCCTCTCACCCTCCCCTTTTCTCTCCCAGCTGTGCATCGGCGGCCCGGTCGTCCTTGCTAAATCGGCTTAGGGATCTTTATATCACCCCTGTTACGTTTCCCACTCATTCATCCGGTCTTCCTCTCCCAACCATGGATCATGCTGCTTTCGTTCTCGACGCGGCGCACCAAATGTACACCCGGAATGACACCTCTTCTGACAGCTCGTCCACCTCGACTCGGCCAGCCATTTATAAGACCATCGGCATATGTCTGGCTGTAAGCTCGGGCGCTTTTATCGGCACATCGTTTGTTTTCAAGAAATATGGATTGCTACGGGCCAACGAGAAATACAACGAAGTCGCCGGCGATGGCTACGGTTATCTCAAAAACGCGTACTGGTGGTTGGGCATGACGCTTATGATCATCGGCGAGGCCTGCAACTTTGTCGCCTATGCCTTCACAGATGCAATATTGGTTACACCACTGGGTGCACTTTCGGTTGTCATCGCCACCATATTGTCGGCATATTTTCTCAAGGAACGTCTCAGCATGGTCGGCAAGGTCGCCTGTTTTCTGTGCATTGTGGGCACGGTAGTGATCGTGTTAAATGCTCCCGACCAATCTTCAGTATCAACCATCCAGGAGATGCAGCATTATGTCATATCGCCTGGCTTTCTTAGCTATGGGGGCGTCATCATTGTCGGCTCCATTGCGACAGCTTATTGGGCCGGGCCGCGCTGGGGTAAAAAGAATATGCTCGTTTACATCTCCATCTGTAGCTGGATCGGTGGCCTCAGCGTTGTCTCCACGGAAGGTATAGGCTCGGCGATTTTAGCCCAGATCGGCGGAACAATGCAAGTAAATCAGTGGTTTTTCTGGGTGCTGCTCGTTTTTGTCATCTCCACACTGGTCACAGAGATCATCTTTTTGAATGTAAGTCCAGTCCAGTCCAGTGGTATACGGCGCATTGCTTATATGCTTCCTTCTGACCATCCCCTCAACAGAAAGCTCTCAATCTGTTCAATGCGGCATTGGTCACGCCAACATACTACGTATACTTCACAACTACCACCATAATAACCGAGGCCATCCTCTTCCGTGGTTTCCATGGCTCAGTTACAGCTATCATAACCGTTGTCAATGGCTTCCTCACCATTTGCGCCGGTGTCGTGTTACTACAGCTTTCTAAATCAGCCAAGGATGTGCCAGACGCGGCCGTCTTCACCGGCGACCTTGACCAGATCCAGACTATTGCTGAACAAGAGCAGCCTGAGACAGAGCCTAAGGCAGATGCCATCCGTGGTGCCGCCGCACTTGTTCGGCGCATTTCGGCAGTGCGTCAGAACAGAGAGGTGGCCGAGCTCAAACGCTTACATGAAGAAAGCAAGCTCGAACCTGTCGGTGAGGATGGCACCAGCCTTGAAACCGAGTACGAGTGGGACGGCCTTCGCCGTAGACGTACACTGCACAATAGCCGGCGGTCGCGGCCAGCAACAGCAACTTCAGATTCTTTTACTCTGCCACCACGGACGCCACATCCACCTCTGGGCTGGTCGCACATGCCCACTGAGGAAGAACTTGAGGCCATCGACCGCGCCAACACACCAAGTGTGCTATCTAGCATAGCTGGAACTATCCGCATAGGTCGACGACCTACCACCCTGCTTCCCAACAATTCCGAACCTAGTCGAGCCGATTCCATTGCAGGACAAACAACTGGCATGGCCAAAGTCCAAAGTCCCATGCACCCAGTGCAGCTAACCGACATTGCCGTGCCGACACACGACATCGCCGAGGACGGCTCATCGGGTCGGTATTACAGCTTCGGTGGCAGCCGCTACGGGCTACCCTCAACCAAGACAGAATATCATGGCGCCAATGGCTCATATGCATCCAGTGACGCTGGTAGTGTCGCGCCAGAGCCACCGCCGCACTCGGCCCGGCGTCAATTCTCATTCCAGAATGTGTTCCGGCGACATCAACCGAGCAATTCTTTCTCAGAAGCAATAGAAGCTGGCAAAGCAAATTACAACGCCGAAACAGCGTATCATCACCGGCCAGTTATTTCACGAGGATATGCGGCACCACAGGTCAATGACTCAACGGAGGAAGAACGTTTAGGCCTGGTCAAAAACGACCCTTCACATGCACCCGCTCTCGGACCGAATGGACAGGGACTTCCTTCTTTTGTGGAGGACGACGATGATGAAGGTGATAGCCCCTATGCAGATGCAGAAGATAGGCACGTGCGCTACGGTCGCGGTATCACAGGCTCGTCGCCACGATTTATGAGCGAGGACGGTGAACGGACCGACAGTGGCAGTCATGAAATCCGAGGCAACCATGGAAGCATTGGCGGTTTTAACAGTACAGATTTACGTGTGTCGCCACCGACAGCAAGCAGGCGATATAACCCGCCACGGGGGGGCGACGGCGCCTATATTTGAGAATGATGATGACTTGAATTTGTTTTATTTTGCATCTTTGCCTTGTTTTGCCATTTAGTTCTTGTTTTATACATTTTTATAACGGGGCCTTTCTTTATGGTATTTTCAGCATCTTGGGTTTTCTATTCTTGGCATTGAACAAAGACGGAAATAGTTTATGATAGACTGGTTGGATGGGAGAAACACTTACCAGCCCGGATGTTGGGGCAACCCAACTTTAGTCCGTAACGTGTCATGGCTCTCGGTTGTATGAAAGATATCAATAAACATTTTGTCATGCAGCATTATGCAAACAAATGGTCACACGATATATATTCTAATAAATGATGGCTGCATTTTTCATGTCCATGACAGCAAGTTAAAAGCAGGTCATTTTGATTTTCACAGTTACATATTATAAGACACCGTGGTCCTTTTTTTTTCTCTACTGTGGTGTGTGTATTATATGCGTAACTTGGTCTTGTAATACAAAGGATAGTACATTAATTTGTTTCGTGAAGATCGTTGAACCTGCCAGCGACTTTCATCAATATCGGATGCTTTATTTTAAGGCTGTAGTAATACTTGGTCATATTCAAGGAGAAGCAACAGCCCCAAATGAAATGTTAAATAATCTCTCCGATATGTGCAATTACTTTAATTTCTGCAACCCCCCTCCCCCCAAAAAGAAGAAAAGATAAGGGAAAAGGAAGGCATTCTAATTTAAACATCTTTCAAGTTTCTTAAAAAAACGCTATTACAATCTATCTTCCTAGTCAATTAACGCTGTGAAAATGTGCTATCGCTGTCAATATCCGCTGCCATGAATTCTGAATGACCTAATCAATGTCCATAAAAATGCAGAGTAAACAAAACAAATAGGTGTGTCACCGAGAAGTAGAGGGGAAAGTCACAGGGAGGTAATATAAACCTGTATCGATGCAAGAATTATTAGACCCTGGTGGTTTACCAATCTACCGCCCAGCCGTTCTTATCAAGGAACTCCTCGCAAGCCTGCCTCAAATTCATATTGGGTCGCAGGTCTGCAGGTGTTAGTTTTTCCCTTGTGATGGGATCTGTGCTTTGCCGTTTCAGGTGTTCCAAGAGAGATGATCGCTCGTAAGACCTTCCAGTTTTCGTCTGTTTGCGTATTAGTACCAGGACACCAAGAAAGGCATAGAACGATTCGGGAAAAGCTTACAATAACGGGGTCAACCATGATGCCAAACGTGATGTCGTCTATGACCCAGTCTGGCACCTCTCTCCGCTTTTCTGACTCACTGCGGGCTCTCTCAAATGTGTCCCGCAGCTGGCCGAGCTTCGCCTCCCATTCATTGAAAATCTCTTTGCGCTCGCTCTCGTCTTCACTTTCTTTCAACTCGCGATCGCGCTCTGCTTTCATCAAGGACAGAGTCTGTTTTTCCAACTGAGCTCCTTCGCGTATGCGGCGCCTCTCACGATCTTCCCAACGTTCCTTCTTACATCGAAGAACGAGGGCGGTAACTGCGGATAGGGATTTATCATTGTTCTCAATGCAAATCTCATGTGCGCGTTTAGCGTGGTTGACTGCGTCGTCGTACGCTTTGAGGGCTAGCTCAGCCTGTGCGAGATAGTAATGGCCCTTCATGTTATTTGGCGCAAGCTCTAAGCATGCCTTGCAATCGCTGGTAACGCTGTCCCACATATCGAGCTTCAGGCGCGCCATTGACCGGTTGGTATACAGTGCCGGATTTGACGGGTCGGCAATGATGCTATGGAAGAAAATGGCGTTAGCTAACGGTAGGGGGGATGGTTTGCATCTGGGTGGAGTGAGAGATATACCCACGCTTTTGAATAGAGGGCATCAGCGCCGGCGTAATCGCCATCCTGAAAGTGGCGGTTGCCTTCCTCCTTCAGTAGAAGTGCCTTGTCAGACATGGTGAACGAGTGTCCTGGAATATCGACAAATGGGCTCCCAAGACAGCAGATGCTTTTGCCAACAGTGAGGTGGGAGTAGAATCGAAGCGCAGCGAAGATATTCCAATTAAATCGATTGTGTATTAGCTGTTGGTGAAGATCGACGGTTGGTCTGGGAGCCGATGTGCTGAAGGAGGTTGGTATCTTCCCATGTGAATGGTCACGGCGTTTGTGTTTTGTAGGAAATGGTAGTTATGATGTTCTAAGCCTAGTATGCGTTGTAGGGAGAGCAATCAGCTGTAAGATGGAGATATATAGGGTCGATGTTCCAAAAATGAGGATATTTCTTGTGCGGAAATGGGATTGCGATGTGGTGCAGAGAAGCTTCCTGATAGTAGGATAAACGAAGGTGGGGCTGCTTACATACCATTAAACAGCTGCTGTTGCTGGCCTGGCCGCTTGTATGTCAATACTGGCCGTTGGGGCAGGTACTCTGGTCTGTCTCCACTTTTTCTACTGGTCGAAACTTCCAGAACTGGCCAGAGGAAAAGAGTCACAAACAGCATTGCCAGAAATTTGATATATTCATATCGATCATGATCCCCTCAAGAATTTTACCGCACTGATTTGTGCTATACGAGTACGAGCATTACCAGGCGTCAGCCGTTTCTCGCATGCCATAGGTAAGGGGGACTATGTGTATGTGTGGGAAACTGACTACATCAGGTTTCCGTCATACTGTGATTAGCTCTTCTTAATGGCTGCCCTTAATGAATCGAATGTGACGAGTTCTTAACGGTGATGTTGGGTCAACACTTTGGGCTTTGCCATTCGCCAAACATAACCGCCCAATACTCTCCATAAATGTGCTAGCAAATCACGTCACAATAAGTATTGGCAACTCCACCAAGTGACGGGATGTATCACGTCTATGATTATCTCTTGTTATGCTGAGAATCACACATTTTTGACTCTTTATGGCTTCCAAGTTTGTCCACGTGCAGGAGAAGGATCGACCATACGGCACAGCGGGGTAATAATAACCGTATACGAGCTTTTCCTCATGCGCACACGATCCTCTGAACAATTGTGTGGTTGCATACAGTCACATATAAGATACGCATGATCCCCAGAAATACAAGCGTATCGAGTTCTCTACAGACAGCACTCTTTTTTTCGAGCGTTTTGCCAAAATGAAGCCTTTCACATTTTTGTCGTCTTTCCGTTGTGTGGCGTTGTACTTCATTGGAATTACGGCAACTCCGGTCAAAGAACGCATGCAAATCAATCGGCGAGCTTCTGTCCCTGATATTCAATGCTGGTCGGAGCCCAACTTTACAGGAAATTCCGTCAACTATACATCACCGCAAATTTCCTTTGATGAGTGTTGTAGGTCCATAATTATTGTCTAATGCGGGACATTGCTAACAGGCCAGATGATATTACAGCTGACTTTCCTCCTTACACGGATGCGGGCTTATCGTCAGTAAAAGCCGGACACGACAACTTCTGTATCCTCTACCCGTCAGTCTCCCACAAAAAAAATATATCCAAAGCATAAACTAATCAATCGTAAACCAGAAATACTATCTGCGATCCAGGGAACGATACAGAAAGCGAGCGTCTGTGGGTGATTGGCAGCTACTATGACCTAGGAAATTCTGAAGTTGGGTTTGCTGATATACTTCAGTCCTTCAAGTGTTCACTGTGTACATCGTGTGGCAACTAAGGATGGCATAGAATGGATAAAAGGATGTTCTAATGAGATAATAGCACGTAGTTTTAGATATTTTATCAACATTATCAGGAGGATTGCACATACATCAGATCTCGTTCAACCGTGTGCTCAATGACACTTTCTTAAATTATTAAACTTCGAACGCCTTTAGTCTCACTCGCCCCTTCATTATACTTGATAACAGTATATCAAAGAATGGAGCTTTCCTCAGAATGAGAATATCATTATGCATCAATTCCAGATATTGCCATTACATCAACGTACTACAACTTGATACGATGCTGTATTGTGAAACCCCTAGCTGTGCCAGTTAGTTGTTTACTGGCTTACATGTGCATGGGCACCATGGCCTGTACGAAACCGATCATGTTGAGGACGTCTGGAAACTCTATTTGCACAGTAGTAGGATAACAAAGATGCGAATGCAGGTTTCTAAACTGTAGCCCATCTCGTTTGCATAATTAGGGATATGGGTTTATCTGGCTAATAGGGTCTGGTCGGAAGAAACTCTTCTTTTAAGAATATTTACTCGTCACTATTTTTACCCNCCCCCCCCCCCCCCCCCAATTTACATATTAACTAATTTTCCTTGCTTTGACAAATGATTCATAGATAGCCGCATTCTCAGCCTACCTTGAGAAGCGCAGGATTAATGAGGGACCATAGACTCGTTGATTATACGATACAGAGACAAATGCCCCGTACCCGAAAGTTTTCCTGTGGGATCGCTACTAGCTTAGACGTCTAGATCTGATAGATATGCGCATGTCTGTAAGGATGCATTCTTAAAAAAACTTTGCCATGCTTTATTTCTTTGTATCCTATCAGTTCTTTGTGCCATTATCTATCTGTACTTTTACTCTGTAGACAAGTTGTTATTATGAGCGTACGAGTACTTCATATGGCATGACCAGTATTAGATTTTTCGCATGTGCGACAAGGATTGTTCCCAACGCGATACGGAGTACTCCGTACTCCATATTCGTTCACTAAACATTTGAAAAAGGGCCAGCACTTGTTGCTAATGCCCTAACGGATACCATACGAAGTACGGAGTACACTGTATTCTTTGAAGGACGGGGTGTTCAGGGGAGCTGCTGCGTATTTTGTTTGGCCATTGAGAGGAGAGTGGGTCAGCTCGAGGAGACAATAGCATCTTGCTTCGTACGGAGTACTCCGTACTCGTACGGGAGTTATCAATACCTAAAAGGCCCACTTGGATAACACTTATTGCCCCACTTATGGCGTACTTCCACTACTGTGCTTCGTACTCGTACTGTGTACGAGTAAGAAAATAGTTCGCTGAGGAAGGGATGTATCCGATAGTTCGAGTTGCTGTGCGACCACCAAAAGTCACTGAGGTGAAGACTTCTTTTCTGTGTCATAAGCTGCGACCAAATACCTTCCGAATTAATGAAAATAGCAGAGAATTGGGATCAAAAGGGGTCTTTTTGGTCGGACAATAGTGGAGACTGACTGCTTGAAGCCCAGAGATGCCGAGTCGACGGAGACTACTCCATGCTCCGTAAGTTCCACGAGAAGGATTCCTTCCCGCAAGGACCCTTCGAAATCTTAGCGATATAGAGTAATATAAGTACTCCGTAAAACCTTTGATTTGGAGGCATTTCAGTTATAGATGAATTCGAGCACTCGTAGCTATTAGCCATTGACAATATCTGCAGCACGCCGCCACCTGCAAATATTACGGGGCGCATGAATGCAGACGTGAGTGAGGATTGCCGGTTTCGGTCATGATTACGGAGTAAAGGCTCTTGGATTATGGTTCCGTACTCGTAGTGTACTCCGTACTCCATACTCCGTACTAGAAAAAAAAAAGCACGGGCTGTTACTGTATTTGTATGGTCTGGATGGAGTATTCGTATGAAAGCCCCACTGCTGTAATGGACCTCGTGAACGGAGTACGACATACAGGGCCAAGATCTGCGTTCGTGTATCTTACGGACAGGGTAATGTACCCCGTACGGTACTCTGCACAAAGAATGAAATCACCATGACGTCCAGATGGATGATCCCGCACTTGGAACATGAAAAACACGCTTCCTTTTGAGATGCGCTCTGCGAAATATATACATTAATACAGCAGATAACATACATTGTATATGACCTAACAAAATTACTCCGGTACTTCCCATGCAACTCCTCGTACTCCATATAGACTGAAAACAATACCGCGAAATGCACCTCTGTAAGCCCACGGCCTCGGAAGGATTTGTCCTTCTCCTTTTCCTATAAAGAGTTGTTTTGTATTTTGCTATTCGTGGGAGTGCTGGCTGAGCTGTCGCCACCATTCTCCGTGACCCAGAAATCCGTTCGTTTCTGGATGCCCCATTCCAGAGGGATGTCACTATGGTCGCTTCGCGTGGGTGACGGGTGTCGGCGTTTTGCGTTGTTAGTTGGCGTGCTGTCTAAATGTGTGTCACCGCGAAAGCGGCTACCCCTGGCGGATGATTGGAATCGAGAATGTGAATTGTTGTAGTAACTGGCGTTGGCTAGTTGGCTCTTGTTATCAAAAAAGTAACCGTAGATCAACCGGCTGAGGGCGAGGTTCGCAGCAATGATACCGATGAATAGTTCTAGGTTGGACCAGATGGCTGTAATCGCATAGACATCTAAAAACATGTCAGCTCGGTTTATGTTGAATCCTGCACAGATAGGAGGCTAGCAACATACAACTCAAATCAGTAGTCACAATTCCTAACGACGCCGCTCTGGCAACACCAAAGCCAGTGGCGCTGGTAACACGTGTAAGAAAATAAAACCAAAAGGAGGAGGGTTGGGGCAAGAGCATACGTAAGACCAAGGCTTGTCAATGCCCAGACCGAAATTTTGGTCATCTTGGGGAGCCGCAGGTTCCACATAAGAACAACTGGCAGCAAGGAACAGATGATATCCGTGATGATGGAGTATCCTTAGTAGCCAGATTGATTAGACAGTTGACTGGCAGTGAAGAGGGGAGGGGGGAGGGGGTATGTACCAATAGCGCAGTAGATAGAATAGATGCGTACTTTGGAGTTCCAACAGTGGCCGTTGCCGGTCCAATAGGCACTGACGGGTTTGCACTCCGCTAGCAGAACAATGATGACTTCCCCGTTGGTAAGAACGAGGCCAGCCATTACAATGTAGGCCATACGCCTCAACATCGGAGTATCCGTGATGCGCAACATGAGGAACATAATGGAGCATTTAAGAAAAGTTATGCCGGCGAACAAAAACAGTTGGGTGATCCATCCCAGCATATTATTTGTCTGGTAATCCGACTCAGAGATGTACCAACGGTGGCGGCCATTACCAAATGTAGACTCTACCACCTGCATGAAAAACCGGACGATGGTAGTGAAGGCGGCTCCCGCGATAAGGTAGTCATCTGTGCCAAACCGATGGAGAGAAAAACGCACCCAGAGGCGGATTCCGGTGGTGACGCATACAAAAAAGAGTAATGTCCCAGAAATGCCTAACAGGATGGGACTCACGTTTCTGTCGGGGGCCGTCATGGCGAGGTGATTGGGAGGTGTGGATATGCAAAAGGTGAAAAGAGGCACAGAAGAAGAGAAAGGTAAGATACGACATCCGGGTAAAGAGGGAAAATGCATTGAAGGATTAAAAAAAAAAAAAGAAGCCCGTCTTCGGACTGTCTGTCTACAGCCGGCCGCTTTCCTGGCAAAGTCAGCAGCGTTATGGAAGGATTGACAAATGTAGATTTAGTCCCTGTAGACAGAGTGACGCTGAGGCTTCTACATGCGGCATACGGTATATGCACTACGAGTTCTGGCGCCTGTACGAAGGCCAAGCTACTGGTTAGTCTTACCTCATAGGCTTTTTTTTGTCTGTCTGTCTGCCTGTCTGTCTATCTGGTGGACGGAATTACGACCACGCCGAGCCACCGAACAAGGGTTTATTTTTCTATTAGCATAACCAAAGCTAGCAGTTAGGCCAAGTGCTCATCTCCAAAGCCGGCTGACAGTGGACCAGGAAGCGGGCATAAAACGGGGAGAAAGTTGAAGCGTAGGGATACAAAACAGCTGAGCACCGGGGAATCTAACCCTACGAAGTAAGCATTGGGACTTGTTTTCTAGGCGGCCCTGAACAGGACTCCATATTGACATCAGAGCGCCAAAGATCCACTACCTTTTAGAGGGGTGGGCCTAATGCAAGAATAACCCCTGCACTATCCACACTGAGGCCGTCAACAAATCAGACGCATCCAACATAGGAGCCACAGCAGTCGTATATAGACCTGCACCCCCGCCGATCCCTATGACAGAGGACACCAGTTCTTGCCCTCGCATACACAGTACAATTCCACCAAGCCAGAGAAGGAAGTGCGAATACGCCATGCGTGTAAAATTGCTCACCATCATTGCGGGCGTTGCAGCCTCCTGCATCAATGCATACGACTATGTAAGTGTGCCACGCTTGCGCTGGCCAATCCGCCTAACACACCTAACGCTCCCGAACGCCTCCCGAACGCTCCCAACATCCACCCCAACACCCCCACCCACACCTGTTTTCCATGTGCGCTCTAGAAGGTTGCAGAGTAGCGGTTTCAGAGCCGTTTGGGAGCAGAGCATGAATATGTTCGTATGGAACACCGCTAATAGTTGCAGATTGTTGTGGGCGGCGGTACCGCCGGTGTGGCTGTGGCAGCGCGACTTAGTCAAGGCTTGCCATCGGCGAGTATTCTCCTGCTCGAAGCCGGACCGGCAGCGTGGGATGACCTGGGTATCAATGTGCCTGGTAAGAAGGGGTCGACGCTGGGAGGCATATACGACTGGAACTTCACGACGGCTGTACAGCCGGACGCGGAGAACCGGACGTTCGCAGTCAACCGTGGCAAGGTGCTAGGTGGCAGCTCGGCGCTTAATCTGATGACGTACAACCGGGCCGCTCAGGCAGAGTACGATGCATGGGCAGACCTTGGGAATGCCGGCTGGGACTGGTCGGCCATGTTGGCGGCCATGACCAAGTCTGAGAACTTCACGGGTGCCAACACGGCGACATACGGCAGCGCGGGTGTGGGCACTGACGGCCCAGTACACGCAGTCATCGACCGGTACATCCCAGCGCAACAGTTGGAATGGATTCCGACGCTCAACAACATGGGTGTGGCCTCAAACCTAGAATCACTCGGCGGCTCATCGATCGGCGTCATGTGGCAACCCAGCAGCATTGATCCAACACACTACAATCGATCATACAGTGCAAATGCATATGTTCCCTTGGCCGGCACCAACCTAGATATCCTAACGGACACGACTGTGGCCAAGATCGACCTCGGTAACAACGGCAACGGCAACAAGAAGGCCATTGGTGTGACACTACAGAATGGCACGGCAATCAGCGCGCTCAAGGAAGTTATCTTGGCTGCCGGCGCCGTGCAGAGCCCGCAGCTTCTGGAGCTGTCGGGTATCGGTAACGCGACAGTCCTGACGGCCGCTGGCATCACCGTGACCATCGAGCTGCCGGGCGTAGGTGAAAATTTGCAGGACCACTTGCGCATGCAGACGTCGTACCAGCTCAAGCCCAACTACACGTCCTTTGACATTTTCAAATACAACTCGACGTATGCGACTGAGCAGTTGGCGCTGTGGGAGTCTAACGAGTTCTCTCATTATGACTATGCCGGCAGCGGATACACGCTGCTAACATGGGACCAAATGTTCGGTGACGAGTACGACATGCTGTCGCTGGCCAAGGAGGCGGCGGCACAGTATCCCGGCGTGGTTAACGACAAGAAACTGGCCCTGATGTCAGATGCCACTGTGCCACAGATCGAGGTCATCTTCTCGGACGGCTACACAGGCGTCAAGGGTTACCCAGCCAGCTCGTCGCCGCTGTATGGCGAAAACTTCTTCACCCTCATTGCTGTCGCCCAGCATCCCATGGCAATTGGCAGCATCCACATCAACGCGAGCGACTCATCGGGCGACCCGGTTATTAACCCTAACTACATGTCGACTGAGTTCGACCGCAAAACATCGGCACTAATGGCCAAATTCAACCGACAGATTGCACAGACAGCGCCGCTGAATGAGATTTGGGTCGACGAGTATGAGCCGGGATTGGACGCAGTCAGCACCGACGACGAGTGGGAGGAATACGCGCTTGATTCTGTGCTTAGCATCTACCACCCCTCAGGCACGTGTGCAATGCTGCCCAAGGCTGACGGTGGGGTCGTCAATGCCAACTTAACAGTTTACGGCACGTCGAACCTACGCGTTGTCGACGCCAGCATTGTGCCACTGTTAGTCTCGGGACACCTGCAGACGGCAGTGTACGGTATTGCCGAAATTGCTGCCGAGTTGATCATTGCAGATGCACAAAATGAGTAACGAGGGAGAAGAGGAGAGTCAACGTTTGGCACGGCGAAGCAAGCATTTTCCATTCGACTAATAGAGATTGCCTTTCACAAGCAGTAACAGCGGAGGTATTGTAAGATACGACTAGACAGAGTAGTAAGACTTATGTGAAAATAGAGAATTCTACGGAGTACTCCGTAGTGGACATAGCGAGACATCTTTCGAGTAAAACAGCAGTCGGTGTTGCACCTTACTGAGTGGGGCGTGACACATGGCGCTGCCCCGCACCAAGCATCCCCAGCTTAGCGTTTTGAGTCGCTACCAATGCATTTCGCTGGTTAACGCAACAACGAAAACATTCTCCTCTTCTATTCACACTCTGGTCATGACGATCGGCGGCGCGGACTCGACAGAAAAGGCAGGCGTCGCAGAAAGTTCGGCCGCAGCAATCTTGGCCCGCTGGCACACCCTGATCGTCGAGTACGAGGCTTTTCGCGATGCCTTGCGTGACCGCACGCAGCAGCCACATTGGCCAGGCGTCGGGCCATGCATTGCCACGCTGCGGACGGAGGCTGCTACGATAGCACGCTTATTAGAGGCGCAGGCACACGCCGACGGCATGGCAAGCGCGGTCATCGGTGCCAAGCTTGCCGCATCCAACCTTTCGGCCCGAGAGACCACCTGGGCCACGATCAAGAAGTGCCGTGGCGTGCTTGCGCTGGACAGGCGCTTCCCCAAAGCGGGAGCCAGCCGGTCTCAGGGCTGCCACGGCGGCGGCGTCCACTACAGTGGTGGCCGGACCAACGGAGTATTCATCAATGCAGTCGTGGATGATGGCCGCCAATGGTTACGCATCCTGACGGTGACTGAACCCCAGTTGCTGATGGAGATGGCCGAGAGCGGGTGGGAATGGGGGGTAGACAACATGGATGACGAGGATAACGAAGACGGTGGGACCGACATCGATATCTCCATTGTGCGTGCCACCCTTGACCTTGTTCAGGCCGCCCAGGCCAACCGCTTCCGCGGCGCCCCTCCGCGCCTTTGCGTCCTACTGAGCCGCATCGACGAGGGCCGCACACCCGACATTGACGTGCTTATGCGGCGTCTGCGCCGGCACGCAAGTACTCTTGGTGACACCGTTGGCGTGACCGTCGCCATCCATTGTGCCAACTCGCCCTTCCACACAGCAATCCCCCCACCCCTGGGTGTGGCCCTGATACAGCTGATGCCGGGAAATGTCGGCACGCCGTCGCCCAGTAGTTCTTCCCCTCCGGCCCCTCTCAACATCGATACATCTATCCTGATCGCCCTAGCCTCAGACATTACCCATTCGTGTGTGGCCACAGAGCCGTGGCATCCGCAACAGCGTATGGCCGAGATGGCGCAGGAGCGCGAGCAACCCGGCGGCGTGCTGCAACGACTGCTGGGCGACGTGCTGGGCGGTCATCGTCTGGTTTGCACGCGTGAAGCTTCACGGGCCTTGTACGAGATGACGCACACGATGGGGCAACCGAGTGAGAAGGCACGAGCAGCTGTACTAGTGGGAAAGTCTGATACGTCTGAAAACGAAAAAGACTCCCGGCTGGCCCAGTTCCGCTCTCTCTCATCCTACCCCTATTTCGTCCCCGACAACTTTGAGCTGCCTATCACCATCGTCGATGAGGATTGGGACGCAGCGCGTATCCAACGGGCCGTTATTGACGGCGCACTTCCGGCGGCTGCGGGAGCTGTGGCGCACGATATGACGTCCGGAATGGTCCCGGCCGCCATACCCACACTGGCTGTCTTTTTCTTCGGCTGGGCGACGAATTGCACGACAATTACGACTAACCAGGCGGCCAAGAACCGCATTGAGCGACTGCTAGAACAGTTTCGCACATCGCCAGATGAGGATGGGCCAGTTGTTTGGGTGTGTCGTACTGTACGAAGTCTAAACGGAACGAATCCAAAACGGCAGGTAGGAGAATCATAGGCAATGAATTAAATAGAACCATGAGAAGCACGAATGAGAAAGAAGCACCTTCTTGTTACACTTCTACATTTATTCTTAAATCGGCTCCTCTCGTGGCTCGATCAACACCTCATTCACCGCCACATGTTCTGGCTGTCGCAGTGCATATACCACAGCCGAGGCCACATCCATTGGATCCAACACTTTAGCCCCAGTCGGTGTACCATGCTTCTCCATGGCCTCTGCATCTGTCGAGAGCGCTAATAGATCAGTTGCAGTGTTTCCTGGCTGTACGGATGTCACGCGTAGTCCCGAGCCCGCAGTCTCCAGTCGCAAGCTTTGTAGCACTGCTTCCACGAAGAACTTGCTACCCGAGTAAACACCCAGGCCGGGAAAGACCTTACGGCCAGCATCCGATGAGATGGCCACAATGTGGCCCCGCCCACGTTTCGTCATGGCCGGAACTGTTGCCGCCAGACAGTGCAGCAGACCCTTGCAGTTCACATCAACCGTGCGTTCCCATTCCTCTGTTCGCGCATTCACCATCATCGTAAAGTACATGACACCGGCGCAGACGATGAGAATGTCCACCGGCCCGCCGAGCTGAACCGCGGCTGCTGTCATGAGTGCGTCCACTTGCGCCGAGATCGTCACATCAGTAGCATGCACCATCACCCGCGTGCCTGCAGGTGCGCCCTCGCGTGCGAGCTTCTGCTGCAACCCTTTAAGGGCGCTGACCCGCCGCGCAGCCAGTGCCACGTGGGCGCCATCATGCACTAGGGCCGTGGCGATGGCCGCACCAATGCCGGACGATGCACCCACAACAACCGCCACTCGGCCGGCAAGTGGCTTGTTTAATATTTTCACAGTGCTAACTCCGGCATCGCTCACAGCTAACTTAGCCGGACCTTTGTCCAGCCAGCCCCGAGAATAAAAGTTTCGCGTATAAGTGCGTAGCAGGGACAGGTCAAGGTCAGGGCGAGTTATGGGTTCTTCGTCATGGCACCGTGCTAATAGCTCCCCTGTTCGGGTGTCGGCAAGCAACGTGGTAGCCCGGCAGAAGTCGGCTGACAGCATACTGGAACGCAGAATGGCTGCCGGAAAGGGATCGTCACGGGAAGTCGAGACAGTGGCACCAGAAGGAGCAATGGTCTCTTGTCTGGCTGTCCAGAGAGCTACCCACTCGTCCCAAGAAACAGTTGGTGAGGTTATATACCCGAGAGCTGCCAAGCGGGCGAAGAGGTCTTTGGCTGGTAATCCTGTGGGGTCACCGACATGAAATACAGCCTCGCCGCTGTCCACAACATCTTTTCTGCCTGCCAAGGCCACAATGGCATCACTAGCAAAGTCGACTGGTGTCATTTCAACAACCCAGATGTCACTGCCAGGACTATCCAACGGAGGTGTGCGGCCCAGCTGCAATGACTGGACTACCAGAGCGGTGACGACATCGCGTGAATTGGATGCGCCTGAACGGCTGTGCCCACCAAGCGTACCTGGCCGATAAATGCTTGCGGGTATGCCACGGTTAGCAGCTTCACGAATAAGTTCCTCTGACACCCATTTCGTCTGACAGTAGCCATCAAGGAGTTCGGATGAGGCTGTCTCAGCATCGATGTAGGCACCCTCGGCCCAGGCAGTAGCAGAGGGTGGCAGAACGCCGTTGGTGGAAATGTAGTGTACAGTCATAGGGGCAGCCGGGCTGCTGGATGCCAAACGCAACAGTTCGCATGTACCGCTGACATTGGCATCACGCAAGGCACTGTAGGGATACACGAGGTTGACATTGGCGCCGGCGTGTACAATGACCTGGATGCGCGAGGCCAGTTGGTTGAATTCGATGGGCGTTAATCCGAGATGAGGTTGTGCCAAGTCTCCTGACACAATTTCGATGCGGTCAGCCATGACATCGTGCCAAAGACCTAACTCCAGCAAATGTTTCCGCAGACGGGCCATCCCCGAAGGGCTTTCGCGGGTCGTGCGCACCAGACAGCAAATCGTTGCCGAAGTCTTAGAAATGAGCGCATCCAACAGTGAAGCCCCGAGGAAGCCAGTGGCACCTGTTAGTAGGATGTACTCGGCCTCGCTCAGAGGGACAAAAACATCCCGGATGGATGTTTCCCGTACACGAATATCGCTTGGCAGCATGCTATCCTCCTTCATGGCCGCAAGAATACTCTCTTTGGAATCCACTGTACCGCATTGGTCACGTGCGGCCTGTAATACTTTCGCATGGCCTTCCAGTGTAGGTGTGCGCACAAGTTCGACCAATGGTACCGTCACCCCATACGCACGAGAGAGGCGGCTGGCAAGGTCAGCAAGGGCTAAAGAGTGGCCGCCCAAGTCAAAGAAGTCGAATTCCATCGTAACAGCAGATACATCAAGGGCAAGGCAGGCAGCCCAATGGGCTCTTATGTCGGCCACAAGAGAGCTCTCATTGCTGTTGCTGGCGTCGCTTATGGAATCTCCAACCACACTGGCGCTGTCACGCGGTGTCTCAGGGGGTGTGATTCCCAATCGTGGCATCGGTAGTCCCTTAACATCGATTTTGCCTGAAACTTTGTGGGTGGGCAGGGCCTCGAGCGGCACCCAAACTGCCGGTACCATGTAGTGCGCAAGATGGCCAGCGAGAAGGCGGCGGGCAAGAGGACTGTGCCCATCACCGTCGATGTCGAGGCGAGCACGACTTCGGGGGTCACCAGGGCGGTCCTCGGTGCCACCGATAGGAGTCTCGTCGCGCACAACATAGGCAACGAGCTGGCGAGCCAGCCCATCACCGACAGCCAGAACCACACAGCTACGCACGGCCAGGTGCTTGACGATGGCCGCCTCAACTGCTGCCGGCTGTACAGTGTAACCGCGCAGCTTGATCATTCCGCCTACTCGGCCACTAATCTCCAGTGCTCCTGACGGCAGTATCCGCGCCCGGTCACCCGTGCGGTACATACGCGCCGTACCTGGCGGAGCTGTCGTGTCGAAGCGGTCTCGGAGGAAAACCGTTGCCGTGGTCTCAGGGCGATTGAGGTAGCCGCGGGCCAGCAATCCGCCGCCCACGAACAGCTCGCCACTAGTGCCGGCCGGCACCTCACGACCGTCTTCGTTCAAGATATATGTATGTGCCGGGTCAAGCGGTGGGCCTGCCGGGCAAATTGTTGCGTCAGTTGGGAAGATCGTTGCCAGATCGCAGCAGGCAATTTCGTGTGTCTCGCTGGCACTGTAACAATTGAGCAGTCGCGCGCCTCGGGGTAATGCTGCCAATGCCCGGCGGGCCAGATCCACTGTCACGACCTCACCGTTGAGCCAGAGCGTACGCAACTCCGGCAGTCGCGCCGCAAGGTCAGTCGGGTACCGAGCCAACACTGTCTCCAGCAATGTAGGTGTCATGAGTGTCTCGGTGATGTGATGAGTAGCGAGGAATTCAACCAGCCCGACAGGGTCATAACTGGTCTCGTCGGGAACCGTCACAACTGTGGCACCGCGTAGGAGCGGCCGAAGAATCTCCCATACAAAAAAGACGTTACAGGCCACGCGGTCGCCGGGCTGCACATCACTGAAGCGAAAACGAAGCTCATATGACCGCACCGCCGCACTGTGGGGGTTGGCAATGCCCTTCGGACGACCTGTTGTACCGGATGAGTAGGACACAAATGCAAGACGGTCGAGATCAGTTGATCGAGGCATAGCCGCTAATTTAATGGCGGAGTTTGCGGGTAAACCGTCAAGATCTTTAATGGCCGCGTCTTCTCCCAGAGATATGGACGCCACACCCGGAGGGATCTGGTCAGCATACTTTTGTGATGTGATCACCACCGCCGGTTGTGCGTCCTCCAGCACATCTGCCAGCAATCCGGACGGGTACGCCACCTCCAGCACCAGAAACGCACCGCCCGCCTTCACGGCGGCCAGACAGGCCACAATGTACTGCACGCTGCGACCCATCAGCACACCGACCAGAACGTCACGGCCGACACCATACGACAGGCGCAGCCGTTCAGCCACCCGGTCTGCAGCTGCATCTAGCTCCGCGTATGACCATTGCTTGGTACCGTCCACTGCTGCAATAGCCGTCGGCGTAGCCTCGGCCTGTCGCCGGAAGAGTGTCGGCAAGTCATTGTCAATGTCCAAAATAGCCATCCTTTGTGTACCCTTTGTTTCTGCCGGAAAAGGCGCTCTCTGAGTTTCGGAATAAGGTCGGCGAAGAATCAGGCACAACCTAATTGCATAGGCTGTCCTCGTAAGCTGTTTTCTTTTGGGTGGGAGGAGTCTGGAGAAAGTAAAAATTACTTTCGCTTTTACCGGGGCATTATTTTCGCTATTCCAAAGTGGGCTAAGGTATCTTTATAAGCATGAACTCCTGTGGTCAAAGCTTCGCAAAAGTCCCGATCCTTTGGTTGCCGGATGTTGGAATGTTGAGAAACTCAACGTTTTTTAGCGGCCCCATATTACAATGAAGCCCGCTTCCATGTGAAGGTATATTCCACGTGACCTGCAATGCTCCATAGGTATCTTACAATGTAATACGCATGCTCCTTATTATGCGAAGTTCTCTTTAAGATGTACTCCGTATAATAGGTGCTAACGAAAATCCGCATCCAAAGCTTACTTCATTGTTCTTTTTATCACCTCAAGAAACATTACCAAGCATGCATCGTTTCCGGGGGGCCTCTGCCCCATTCGTGTACTGCATTGAATACCTAGGCAATGCCAAAATTCCAGAATAGAAAAATGATTGATTCGGCATCTTCAACAGCTCCCTTGCCCTTATACTAATCTATTGCAGGTACTTCCCTGTCATTGCGCAAACGTCAGGAAAATAAATAAAACCAAGCAAAATGGGTTATTGTAGGTGGGTTCGGCTGCCAATGTCTTTTAAAAAGGCCCGGCCATCTGACAAATAGGCCACCTTGGTCGGGCAATAACTGGGTTGGTTGAAAATTGGAATTTTCTGGTGAATGCACATTCACTGATCAGGATTGTTCTCTTTTGCTGGTTTATCGAGGTATCTAAAATCACTTCCGTATTCCAAAATACCTCAAGTCCTTTCAAACCCCATATCCATCGCTCTCGGTCAAAGAGGACTCTAGCGCAGCGCCTCTCTGCTTTCCGGTAAGCATGCTCTCCAAGTCAAGATGCCTTTGCAACGGCTAATTAGAACCAAATCTAATCTAATACTGGCATAGCAATTGCCCCTTCAAGCACGCATACTTTCATTAAGCACACTTATCCCTACCAGCAACAACACGTAGTCTTTCTGGTCACCCACCGCCGCACGCACATTCATATGCCAGTATCAACCAACATAGTGACAAGGTTTGACAAGGTTTTACAAGAGATGCAGCTCAACAATCTTCGCCGGCAGCTAGAAAACACAGCTATAAAACCCGAATTTATCACTCGAAGAGTCATGGATACCAGCAATGAGTTTGGGCATGTTGAATTAACATACAAATCGCTGTCCGACACAAAGCGTCTTGGCAGCAGAAACAGCAAGAGCCTGAAGAAGTAGAAAATATACTCACGTCGGATACAAGATAGACATCGGTTCGAACATACTAGGTAAGATATCTTAGCATGTTCAAGGATAGGATCCTCTTTGGGAGGACATCCCACCATGATTACGGTAACACATGAGGAATAAAACATGCAAGGCAAGACGCGATACTTCTATTCTGTTTGAGTGGCACAGCAATCAACAGCTTTTTTTAGCCTACCCTAGCAAATAATTTCTGCTCTCCTATCTTACTGGTCCAGCGGACGGACAGTAGGGTCCCAGCACACTGGCTTATACTCATCAGTCTGTAATTCGGCAACTTCAGTGTCGGCAAGAGTAAACTTGTAAACGTCGGCGTTGTCCCGGATGCGCGCCTCATGAACACTCTTGGGCAACGGGATCAAGCCCTTTTGCAAACTCCAACGGACGAGAATTTGCGCCTCAGACACACCATGTTTGGCGGCTAGCTTTGTGAGCACCGGTTCGCCCCAACGCTCGCCACGCACCAGCGGGCTGTATGCCTCGATGGCAATATTGCGCTTGCGGCTCCATTCAACGATATCGGCGCGCACCAGCCATGGGTGAATCTCCCACTGACCCACACTCAGCACGCCACCTTTGCCCTTTCCGCCACGCTCGGCCTCAAGCTCGGCAATGTGTTGCTCCAGCTCGTCCAGGTGCTTGACGCCGTAGTTGGACACACCTATCGAGCGTACTTTGCCAGCCTCCACAGCCTCCACGAGCGCGCGCCAAGCACCTTTACGGTTCTCAGGTCCATTGAAAGGCGCATGCAGCAACATCAGATCAAGATACTCCAGGCCCGTCTCCTTCAACGTCAAGTCCACTTGTGCCTTAGCATCCTCGTAGTTCACCTTGGAACTGGGAACCTTGGAGGTAAAAAAAATCTCGGAGCGCGGGATCTTCGAGTTGCGAATGGCGGCACCGCAGCCGGCCTCATTACCGTAAACAGCAGCAGAGTCAATCTAACATGGATCAGAAATTTTCGCAGGTCAGGTCGATATATATCGAAGAGGGGTTGAATTCATACATGGCGGTAGCCAAGCTCAAGTGCTTTGGTAACCACTTCCTCAGCAACATCTTTGGGGCTGTATTCAAATGGTTAGTTAGAGCCATATGAGTGCATGGACAATAGAGGCATAGAGAAGTTTGTTCGCACGTTTGCCAAAGCTACAGATGGTCAGTTTGCATATCTAGCAACACAAAAGAGCAGATATCGGGTTCAAGGCATACACCATAACCGAGCAGCGGTAATTCGTAACCGCTGTTGAGCTTAAACTTGGACTGGAGGGTAAAGGCCATAATTATTTGCAGATCTGGCGGTTAAAATTTGAAGAAAGGCAGGATATAACGAATAGAGGGCGAGAAAAAAGAGGATTAAGAGGCAGAGACGGGAATATGATATAGCAAATGGGATTTCTGAGAGGGGTTTAACGGGAATCAATTTTCCGTCGACTGGCGAGGAGGGGCAGATTTCTAAGCTTCTCAACAATATGACGTGACTAGCCCGTTACTTCGTGTCATGGCAGGGCGGCATCCTAGAACACTCCTGGCACAAAGTCTAGGACGGTCATGGCGCCGACAAGCGGCAGTGTTCTGTTTTTGTAGGCCAAGTGGGCCGGGTCCGCGCGAGAATAATAATCCCGGTCTTCAACCGACGCAAACTCAAAAACAAACCCGAAAATACTACCGTTCTGCAGTAGTTAGTATTGGCATTAAACAAAACAAGAAAAATCAAGTCCCACCTGGAGGAGCTCAACAGAGTTATCCTTGCCACCTTTGAGTGAGAGGATGTAGGGTTTTCCGGTGGCAGGATGTATACATCTTTGCTGGAGAGCCAGGAGCTCGTCTGCAGCCTGAAGAAGTTAATATTGGCATGGCCAAATACAGATAGGCATGGTCTTGATATCTTATCCTACGGTCTTCTTTTCCTGTGCTGTAGTGTTGGCCTTGAAGCCAAAGAGAACAATGTGAATGATAGACATGATGTAGTGTAAAATACGAGTGGATAGATGCCAAGT
Organism: Dryadomyces quercus-mongolicae; assembly: GCA_002215975.1. Taxonomy (NCBI): domain Eukaryota; kingdom Fungi; phylum Ascomycota; class Sordariomycetes; order Ophiostomatales; family Ophiostomataceae; genus Dryadomyces; species Dryadomyces quercus-mongolicae. Next base: position 2,199,120 of record NIPS01000037.1, on the reverse strand, counting down.
ACTCTGTACTACGTTTTTGTACTTATTCCGAAGTATGAAACCATTCGTGCTCAGGCATTTAAACGCGCAATGCGCAGCTTAAATAGACAAAGAGAGCAATCTATTCATGCCATTCTAGGCAAGGTAAAGAAATAGTAAACGAATGATAAAAAACTGACCGAGACGCCTGTAAGCTGTCTCCTGACGTAAGCTTAGTCTTACCAGTCAGCATCGCAAAGGCTGACGTTGTTAAAAGGATAAGAAGATATCACTTCAGCATCTTGCATTTCTATTGGTTGCAATAGTGCGGGGCAAACCTACGGGTAGGCAAAAGCGCCCTAAAAGCGTGCCCACCCAAATTTGCGCCGATGAGCATTGCTCTGACAATCGTCTACCATCATCGGAATCTCACGACTTTAGGCCCAGCAGCCATTCTTACCGCCACGATGCAGATCGTCAAGACAAAGACAACAGCGGAGATGAAGGTCATTGGGGAAGATTTTGTGGCGCTCTTACCGGACGAACCGGAGGATATGTGGCATGCCAACAACCTGATTCAGACCAAAGATACAATCAAGGCTCACGCAGTGCGCAACTTGGTGGACGAGACGGATACGGGGTCGACGACGAAGCGACGTGTTCATACAGAGCTGATTATTCGTGTGGAATCAACTTTTTTTGATCCGGTAGCGTCATCTTTGCACGTTACTGGTGCCGTGGTGGCAGACAACCCGTATGTGGCCAAGGGTCAGCGCCACACACTCGATCTAGAGCTACACCACCCGTTTGTGCTGTGGAAGCGGTACGGATGGGACAGCGTATCGACAGCAGAGTTGGCAGAGGCAGTGCGGCAAGACCGCGAGGGGGCGCTGGCGGCGGTGGTGATGGGCGAGGGCCAGGCCAATATCTGCTTGATTACAGATTACCAGACACTGGTCAAACAACGCGTGGTTGGGTCGCTGCCCAAAAAGCTGACGGCATCCAGTGAAGTCGATGCGGGGGTGCTACGCTTCTATGCCAAGATGCTTGACACGCTGCTGCGCAGCCTAGACTTCTCATCGGAGCGCCTGCTGCTGCTTGCCAGCCCAGGCTTCTCGGCACACAACTTCCGGCGTTACATGATCGAGGAGGCACAGCGGAGAGGCGACAAAGTGCTGCAGCAAACGGCCCGGAAGGCTGTGGTGGTACATGCCAGCTCAGGAAATGTGCACGCACTAAACGAGGTGCTTAAGAGTCCTGAGGTTGCCGCCTTGCTCAAGGACACAAAGTTCCGCGCCGAGACCGATGCCATGGACCAACTTCTCGAGCGCCTACGGCGTGACGACGGTCGTGTGACCTACGGAACCGGCCCCGTGGAGAAGGCGGTCCAAGAAGGCGCCGTCGGTGCCGGTGGCGGCCTTCTGCTCGTCAACAACTCGCTCTTCCGCAGTCTCGATGTCGCCACCCGTCGTCGTTACGTAGCTATTGTGGATAAGGTCAAGTCTGATGGAGGTGATGCCCGGATTCTCAGCAGTGACCATGAAAGTGGACAGCGTCTTGATAGCCTGGGCGGCATCGCCGTCATCACAACCTACCCTATTGTTGAGGCCGAGCAGGAAGACGATGCGGGTGAAGACCAGGAACAACCCCAGTGTGACAACAAAGCAGAAGTCGATGACGACGTGGCTGGTTTCTTAATATGACATTTTAATAATACTATGCTACGAATAAGATACAAGTAGAAGTAGGCACCAGCGATGGCAATACGAGTACGAGTACGAGTACGAGTACGAGCACGAGCACGAGTACGAGCACGAGCACGAGACAGGCATTGCGGGGCGTTTTGGGCAGCTTTGGCATGCTATCCTACTCCGTACTCCGTACTCGTATACGGATTAGAGAGCTTTACTCCGTACTTCGTATGGCGTATTACCCGGTCTGGGGTCTGTTTGTCCTCTGGGATTTACTCATGCATACGGAGAATATACTCCGTACTCTCGTATTACCCTGTATTATTAAGTATTATTAAGTATTATTACGGCGTACTCCGTACTCGTATTTTCCGGATGCTACGGAGTTGGCCCGTGCCTACTTTCTCTAATGTTCCGGGCCTCCCCCCGCCGTTACCAGCCAAAGAAGCAACGGGTCAGCCGCTAAGGCTAGATAGGGCATGCAACGGCAACTTCGGATGCCTCAGGGCCCATTGTAAGTATTTCTGCCTATTTCCTCAACCTCCATTCCCCACGCGTTTTTCATCCCCCCCTCTTAGGCTGTCAGCTGCCATGAGCACACGCTCCCATGGCATAATCCTCCATCTTACACCTCCATCCCATTCAGACACCTTGGCAGTTGCCTGGCCCGCGCCCCTTGACAACGACAAGCGAACTTGCCACGAGGAATTCGCGCAAGACGACCAAAGCGACCAAAGCGACCAAAGCGACCAAAGCGACCAAAGCGACCAAAGCGACCAAAGCGACCAAAGCGACCAAAGCGACCAAAGCGAGGGACGTCGCACTCGCCCAACAACTGGCAGGCATGCCACACGATACGCTCAGAGAGTACCTCGTCCCGTTCATATGATGGAAAATGGCGGCTGCTCTCGGGGTCTTGAAAAAGTCCATCCAGGACCGTCCACCAAAGAACAGGTACAGCTCGACCAGCCTTGACCACGAGCCAAGTCTCTCGTCCACCGCGGCGGCTCTCGCGATTCAAAACTCCGTCTCTAGTCCTGTCGAGGCTGTCCTAGGCAACGGTATGCGCATCAAACACCTCCTTCGGTATTCGTACTCGCAGATCCCCGCCCCATCGATTCACGGTGGGAATGTTTATTAGCCGCATTGCAATTTCCGATATGGGTCCTGAAGATCGCTGATGATCGTGCAGCTACTAACTCTAGCGACGCATCACAAAGTTCACCGGCCGAATCACCCGGCGCTCGTCCAAACACTGGTACTCCGCCCTTGTTAGTAGCTCGCAAAAGCTTACGACTCTCGCGGGGAACCACAATCTCTGCTCAAATCGACAACTCATGGCCTCTTCCCAACACTGTCACGCCTGCCCTGTCGAGCAGTCCTGGCAACTCCTCATCAATTGATCCTCTATCCCAGGTACGTTACGTTCTACAGTCTATTTGTATCTTACAGCAGTGGAAGTGTCGTGTAGCTCATAGGTGACCAGCACATCTTTATGAGAACGGCCGATTTATCAAAATCTTCCAAGCTGCGTAATTCACGGCCAGACAGCCCCGTCCCCGATGCTCTGTCAACGCCAAATGCCGACGCTACTACCAAGAACAACTCGCTCGCAGCCGATGCCGGGAAAAAGTAATGCCATCCCATTTCCCACAGATTGTTTGTCTTCATCGCAACAGTGCTAATGTACCTTTGCAGGAAAGGGTTTCTCGGTCGACTGAGTATGCGAGGAAACAAGAAAAAGGATGAGGCCAGCGACAATATCTCCGAAAGCGGCGAACCCCGTATGGAAGGATCCAATGCCCGCGTATTCGCATCCATTGCCGATGCCGGTGGTTTCATGCCGCATCACAAGGAGCCGCCGCGATACATCCGGGTCAAGGCATGCGATAAGAAAACGCGAGAATTTGACCGTATGTTTCTTGCCCAGGAGCTGATCGGAACGCGGCCGCTCGACCAGAACCCCAACGATAAGATCCCGCTTGTCACCATATCTACATCCAGCCAGGTGCGCAAAAGGGCTGCCACTGGAGGCGCTGTGTGGACCACAGAATTCAGCAAGGATGGCAAATATCTGGCGGCCGGCGGTCGGGGTCATGTGGTTCGTGTCTGGGCCGTCATCTCCACTCCCGACGACCGGCGAGCTCAAGAAGAGGAGGAAGCTGAAAATGGCGGCTCTGGGGAACGGCTCAGTGCCCCTGTGTTTTTGGAAAAACCAGTCCGCGAGTTTGACGGCCATACGGGCGACATATTGGATCTGAGTTGGAGCAAGAACAATTTCCTTTTGTCCACTGCCATGGATAAAACCGTACGCTTATGGCATATCAGCCGGCAGGAATGCTTGTGCACGTTCAAACACAAAGAGCTCGTCAGCAAGGTAGCTTTCCACCCCAAAGACGACCGATTCTTCCTTGCCGGCTGTCTCGATGCTGTCCTGCGCCTCTGGAGCATCCCCGACAAAAGCATTGCCTATTCCGCACAGCTTCCTGACATGATCACAGCAGTCGCCTTCTCGCCTGATGGGAAAGTGTCTATCGCAGGCTTACTGAATTCATACTGCCATTTCTTCGACACAGAAGGACTAAAAGCACAATCGCAAATGCATGTGCGTTCGTCCCGGGGTCGCAACGCCAAGGGCAGTAAAATTACAGGAATTGTAACCATGGTACCACCAGGCTCCAAGGACGGTGATGCCAAGGTGCTTATCACTTCTACCGACTCACGTGCACGCGTGTACAGTCTACATGACAAGACTCTGGAAGCAAAGCTCAAGGGTCACGAGCATGGGACCACGCAGCTATGTGCCAGTTTCAGTGACGACGGCAAGTATGTCATCTGCGGAAGCGAAGACCGCAAGGCATTTGTGTGGAGCCTAAATGTGGCGGACTCGACCTCTAAAGACAAGCGGCCTTGCGAGTTTTTCGATGCCCATAGCGAAATGGTCACGACAGCTATCTTCGCGCCAACCACAACACGACAGCTACTTGGGAGCTCGGGTGATCCAATCTACGATCTATGCAACCCACCCCCTGTCACACTTATGGCAGTAGGGGAGTCAATGGCATCACAATCTGGCCTGTCAGACCAAACACTACAGCAGGACGACGGCACCCGATCTGTGGCACCCATCAAGTCTCGGCCCGAGGAGACTCCTGGCTACATCGCGCGCTCAACGCACTACGATGGAAATATCATTGTGACTAGCGATGACACGGGAATCATCAAGGTTTTCCGCCAAGATTGTGCTGCAAATAAGCGGAAGCACGAGAGCTGGGAGACCGGGTCTAGTTTCAGCCGGAAGCTGACAGCCTCGGGATTATTGGGTCGCAGCGGAAGCATTATTGCACGAAATAGCATGAGCGGCACTACACGCTCGAGGCGAGGATCATTGTCTCAGCCTCAAGTACCAACGCCGCTGCAGGCAGGCGATTCGGACAGAATTTTAAGTTGGCGTCAGGACATTGAGAGCAACAGTCGTCCTTCATCACTAGTTGGAACACCCACAAGAAGCGAGAGATCGATCTCACCAAGTAAGGTGGCCCGAACGCCAGCAAGCGAAGCACGGAAGCAACCATACGCCAACGTTAGCTTGCCATTATCTACAAAATCAACAGCCAATCAGACTCTCGATCAAATGGCAAGCTCATCGCCTGGACCGCCGCAGAGGGCGAACAGGTCAATGGATAAGAATAGGGTACTGGAAGAAACAGCATCTTCCGATGATATGGCTGTGAAAACGACTTTGCACACTCCGATATCCCGATCTATCTTACATGGGAGAAGATCCGGTGACCGGGTTGACACAACTGATCGGAGCTTTGGTCCGCCAGCACCAAGCTTTTCATTCAAAGCATTAGAGCCAGATACCATAGGAGCTGGTTATAGCTTCTGGAACCTGAACAAATGGAAAGGTATCGCTGGCCTGCGAGCATCAATCACAGGCTCCGGAAGCTTGGGAAGTGAACGGTCCGGCCGGACAACGCTAGCTATGCCGACATCGCCACTAGCCAAATCTTTGATGACGACCGATGGTAATGGCTCGTCAATACAAGACAATTCACCGACGGGGGCTATGGCAACAGCAGAGGTTGTCAGAGTCAGACAGCACCGGCAATCCACAGCATCAGACTACCTGACGCCCGTGCCAACAGGTACGAGTACGTCAGATGGAACCGCAACCTCAGACCATGACCGCGGCAGTAGCTTCTTAGATCCTCATGCACCAGTGCTGGCGGGCGAGCTCAGTCCATTCACACGAGGCAGTTCAGTAGTCAGCCAGCTGAGCTCAGAGCTGAGTTCTGAAAACGACACTGAAGATGATCAGACTGACAGCGTCGAAATGCAATGCGCTAAATGCGGGGGTAGAGAGTTTAAAGCACGCCGGTCCGGCGGACAACAATTGCTGCATTGTAGTCGATGCGGCAAGGCAGTAGATGATGAGGGCGCTGTTGCAGGAAAAGTAGCCAATTAGGTATACGGCAGCGCTTTCCTCGAGCAGCGCCGGGTTTTGCAAGATTGGAGTTCAGTGGGCACGGATAAATGTGATGGAGTTTCAGACGGTTGGGAGTTGGATTGGTATGAGGGTAGGTTTGGGGGTGTTTGCCAATTTGGGGGTTTTTGAGATGTTGTTTGGTTTCTGTCTGGTTTCAATCTTCCAGTCATCTTAACACGATAAAAGAGCATTGCGGGATTTGGACTGTCTCACATAGTCCAGTAGCATTCAGTAAACCTACGAAGTGCAAGAGTTTTCTAATATAGATCCTGTTATATTCAAATACAGTTGACACCCCATTACTTCAGATTCTGCCGGCGGCTATCGCCATCATTGACAGGGGCATGCAGCTGCCGAAGGTCACATGAGGCGAGCTTTTCTTGTTTAACAGATTGTGGGGTTGGTACTCGGTAAATTGGGTACTAATAGGTCGTTGCAAGGCACATATACACATATAGGTCAGGTATCTTCCACCAAACTCCGTCCAGGTGAACGGTGAGGGATATGCGGGCCGGTTCACCTTCGGTGCTGACTGAACTAGTCTGTAACCACAAAGTAGAAAGAAAGAACTTGTATGGAAAATGAGCCAACAGAAATTTGGAAAGTTGTTCACAATGTCAACCAAAAAGAGGGAAAGGGTGTCCTTGGGTTTGCCACAGCTCCCAGTCCAGGTCGACAGCGCTTAGACGTTGCATTATTCCCATTACCGACACACTAAACCAAAGTTGTGTGGCCAAGGCGGCCTCCAAAGGTGCTCTGATCATTTTTGTTCTCTTTCTCTCTTTTTGTTAGGCTATGTTATACGTATTCATGCACATTCTTCCAGTACACCTCGATGTACGCATGCATGTCAAATGCAGGCGGGCCTGTGTGGTAAGAAGCCTACCCAATCGCCTACTGTCGGGCCGTAGAACTCTTGAGGCGCAGCGTTGAGGCTCTGCTGGTTGGAGTTCTTTGTGTAACGCCTCTGTCATCATCATTGTGAAGGCCTATTCACACTTCCAATTGGTCGAGGATCGACTGAGTCGTCTGTAACTCCATATGTAAGCGAACAAACAGCATGAGCATAATACATCGCCGCCATGACCCCATAACAACATCAAAAGACTGAAGTACGCCCAACACTTTCCAAAATCTCTGAAAAATTCGACGCAAATGCGACATCCAAACTTTCTGAAGCGCCATTGTCCAGAAGACATGAAGCGGCTATCAGATCAGAAGAGGGGGTGATGTTACAGGGGGTAGAAGCGGAGCTGCTGGTCACGGCCATCATATCGCAGAGTCTTTTCGGAGTATGGGTTCTCAGGCTAGGCCTATATGGGCACTTGCTATTGCGCCTGCTGTCAAGCCTCCCCTGTTTTTTGGCCTTCCTGCCTCCTGATGCTCGCTCTCCTCTGGTCCTACTAACCAACCATCTGTCCGTCTCCACGTTGAGATTGAGACTAGACAGGCTCTAGTGAGCGTGACGCCGTTCTTCTTCACCTGACAGTCTCCTTCCTGGTCCTTCTTGAGACAGGCCCTCCTCAAGCAGACCAAAAAACGCAATGTCATAGATGCCGGCCTCCACATGAAGCAGCTCCCAGACAATGATATCCTCAGCACTCGAGTGATAGATCTAGTCGATTGGCTGAGAGTCGTAACAGTGGCAGAACCCACCGGGCCTGTCCTTTTTCAGGGGGCAACGAGGACGGACAGCAGGTCACAAGTCTTCAAAAGGAGTCGCAATACACCTTGGAAGAGGCCCCCCAAGAACCCCTCGCCTTGGGTCAGACGAGACAACGGACCAGAGGTGGCGATCCAGATGGCCAGGCTAGCCAAGAGAGGTGCATATATATAGCTCGTCTGGTGGAGAAGGAGTTGAGGAATATTCCCATTTAGCCCATCTCATGTGTTCCTCCATCTTTAGTATCTTCAGTCCTTTGTTTCTGGGTTCCATCGCCACCTTCCAGCATGAATCAAACTTCCCCGCTCCAGTTTGGCGTTGAGATTGAGCTACTTCTCGGTTGCCGCAAGAAGACATACAGTTCGTGGAGTTCATTGGCCAAAGATGTTTGCAAACGGTTGCTCAAGGCCGGCATCAACAGCCATGTTAATGAGGGTGGCTCCAAAGAGAGCTATAGTGAATGGTCCGTTGTGCAAGAAGTCACCATTCCGAGCCAGCCTGCCAAGAATATGTGTAAATTTCATTCTCTCCGTTTCACACAAGTGCACACTTCCTAACATACCCAGGGGGGGTCGAGCTCGTCTCTCCAATCTACCCAGCCGCCTGGTACTGGGCTTCCGACATTGATACTATCTTCACGGCCATTCATAGTGTGTTTTCCATCGTTGCCTCGCCTCACTGTAGCACGCATGTGCATATGTCGGCCACACCGACACCGCTTTGTGCAGCCGAGTTGGCCCTTCTTGCCAAAGCTGTACTGTACTTTGAGCAGGCCCTCGATGGCTTAGCACCACCCACCCGCCGTGACTCGACCACATATTGGTGCCAGTCGAACCGAGCCAGCCAGGCGTTTAGAGGCGAGGTTGACCTCAGTGGTTGCTTTGAGGTAATCGATCGAGCTGTCGTCAATAACATCGACAATGAAGCTGCTGCTATGGCCGGCGTTGTCCAAGCCATCAATCTCGTCCCCGCTAGCTGTGCCTATGGCCGTGCTCACGGCAAAAAGCGCGATTTTGTACGTGGTAAAGCGTTCAAGTGGGACTTTTCCAGCATGCTGCCCAAGTCCACTGGTTGCGGCTCCGGCCTCGGCACCATTGAGTTCCGCCAGCCGCCCGGCAGCATTGCTGCCGACGAAGTGTGCACCTGGGTCACATTGGCCTTGGCCTTTGTCGCTGGTGTCACTGCTGTCGGCAACTTTGCCGTCGACAATACCCACGCCGGTGCCACGCCGGCCGAGCTGTGGAATGTGCTGCACAGTGGGGCCGCCTTCATGGGATGGGAGGGTCTAGGTACTCTGGAGAACGTACTCGGGGCTAGCTCGAGTGACAGTGACTAGATATGATGTATGCTGGTCTGGGTATGTGTTGGGCTGATTTCTGAGTGCCTTGTCTCTGTTGTTTCCGCTGCCTTCTGTTGCTCTTGCTCATGCTGCTTTTTTTTTTTGGGGGGGGGGGGGGGGGGGGGGGGGGNCCGTTTAGTCGGAGAATACACATTCTTATGTCTGGTCTGTTCTGTCACCCAGTTTATCGGTGCCCCCCGTCATCCACAACAGCTGCTTCTAAGACAGTCCATGAGTAGCCGCCGTCTTCAAGCACAGCCCCTTCTTTCAACAGCTGAGCACATTTCGCCACTTGCTCACACGGTACAGAACCCCGGCCGATACGGTATGTTCGTTGCCAGCCTCCTTTTTCTTTCCATTCCCATCGCTCCACTGTCACACCCTCTGCGGCCGAACGCACAACACCCTGGCAAAATTGCCCGAGTCTCTCAACAACACCCCGGATGCCGGCTTTGTCGTCGCACAATTGCAGCACTACACAACAAGGTGGCCCACTTTCTTCTGTCGAGATTGGCCTGATATCAATCCAAATTTCTTCATAAGGAGCCATTTCGCCTGTGGATGGGTGGGCCATCTGGCCTCTTTCAAGCATGTTTCCATTTGGCATGTGTTCGCAGACGCCTTCGTCTATAACCGACCCTGCATTTTCAGTGCGACTGTCCACCCAGTGGCGCCACACTGATTGCGCTCCCGAAGACGAGGATCTCCCAGCAAAGGCCCATTCGAGGCTTGCCGTATCGCCTGCCGTCGTGGCAATGGTGCTACTGGTAGAGGCGCTCAGAAGTACACGGACGTCAACGAACCAATGCCCGGGTGACGTCAGCACAACGGTCGACGTAGGTTCATTGTGTGGCTCTGGGGGCCAGCTGATAGACTTGCGGATAGATATTCCCATTGTAATGTGACAGAACGTACTCGTAGGGGTGTTTAGAAGAGGTAAGACATTATTATTTCGAGAGGGAAAACGCCGGAAGGAAATATTCATTATTAAGGGTTAAGTATGCTACTCCATATGGAGTACGGATTTAAGCAAGATTATGCCCCGATATTTGCATAGTTTATGTTACCTGCCACTTGCCAGAAATCCAGACGGAATGATATTAATTGATTATTTTTTTGTCTCTTTTATTTTTACTTCCCTGTTTCTAAAAATGGATTATTATGTTTCCTCGCTTCCTAATCACCGTGGCCGGTGAGAAATGCCGTCCAGCTCATCCATGTAGTCATCAAACCCTTCTTCGAAGTCGGACTCCTCCCCTGGCACCCTGAACAGTACACTGAAGTCAGAGTATATGTCGTCTGGGTCGGGGTCATCACTGGCATCATAATGACTCTCATTCTGGCTGGCCGGGAAAGCGCATTCCATGTCGCCAACATCATAGTCGCTAGCTACATGAGCATCTGCCTCCTGTGTATTGGCCAAAGGTTCGGCTTCCAATGGTTGCGACATAATTGAGGCATATATCGCCATAGGGGCACTTGCAATTGCCGCTGGTGATGTTAGGTTAGAGCTGGCGGTGCTGTGGAATACCGCAGTTGCTGAATCCGAAGACGAGACCGAGGGCGGAGTTATGTGCGGCCACAATGGTGGCATGTGAGTGGCGTATGTCTCTTGTTGTGTCGGTAGACTAGCAATTCTTCGACCGGGAGTAGCCTCTCCCATAACTCGCTTTCTGTAGCAGTTTCCCATGGCCAAGCGACGAAGTATTTCGCTCGGGCAAGGAGGGTGTGGTACAGGAACCATAGTATTGCCTGCTCTGGGTGTGCGGCCTGGAGAAAAGAGGCGGGATGACGACAACGTTGAGTCTGAGTACAGCGGCAAAGGAAGCTGCACAATACGTCGAGCATTGGCAACTGCCGCTAGCTTCAGAAAGCGTTTATCACCCAAGGCAGCAGACTCGCGGTTGAGGATATGAGATGCCGGTTGCGAGAAAGGCTGCGATAACCGCGAAGTAATCAGGTAGCGCCGCAGTCGACGCTTCTTACAGCACAGGACTGCCGTGTTAGGACCATCCACGTCTGTTACAGGCCGTCGTCGCTTCAGACACGGCTGCTGCTGCTGCTGCCGTTGTTGGGGTTCTGATCCAGCAAAAGAAAAAGTACCAGCGGGCGAGTAGGCTACCAACTTTGGCGATGGTGTCCGCGGAAAAGGCGGTGACACAGAAGATGGCGGTGCAGCGGTGTGGTCGTTGCCATTGGCAGATGCTTGCGACAAGGACGTGTCAGAATCAATCAGGAGTTGCAGATGAGACTTCTGTGCTCGAGGTGGCAACCGGCCCGTAGCCGTATCATCGGCCCCCCAGTGGATGTTCGAAAGAAGGTTCGCCTCACAGTGCTTCTTCAGTTCGTTTCGACAAGGCATTGGCTTGTGACCACTGCAACACAATCCAAATGGTTCCAGTATGCCCGGACTAAACAGATCCACCTGCGCAGCCATTTCATTGCGCATTTCAGTTGAATGCGCAGTTTGCTTCCGCTCGGATTGCGCTGTCCGCAGAGACGGAGCAGCCCAGACGATTAGACAGGCCACAACAATGCTATGTCATGGTGGAGGTTTCGCATGCAGGAAGGTGTTAGTGGAAATCAAAGCGATCTAAAGGGAACAAGTCCCAAACATGATCGGAGATGGACGTGGAACAAATTATTTGAGATCGAGTCCTGCATACTTGAAACTGCGATGCAGGAACTGCAATAGACAAATATTTTCCAGCAGGACGGATGGGAGACCAGGGAGGGATTATACTCGTACTCGTAAAGGAGGGGTGGGTATTGCGGAGTCTCGTGCAAGGGTTTTTTTTTGCTCATTTTTCTTATTTTTTTTTCGTCTATTATCCATAACTCTTCGGAGAGCTTACTTAGGCCAACAAGATCGTTTGTGTTATTTTTTACATGTTCGTATTTTTTCCCCTACGAGTACTCGTAAGATACGTCGTAGGAAACCCGAACAGTCGGTTGAGTTGAAGGAGGAGGGGGAGGGGAAAGAAGGTGACCAAGAATGGGCAGGGGTGGCTCAGAATTTGCTAGAAGCGCAAAAGAAGGTGGTAAAGGAATCTCCAAAAAGGAGTGAGTACGAGAGGGGAAATGTAAGATAATAATACTCTATAAAATACTCCGTACCAAGTATGAGTACACGGTAAAATGCACTGGTATGATGGCCTAGAGAGTCGATAATACATATATATGATTACTGCGTGCTTGAGGTTTACGAGCAGAGATCAGCCAGTCAAGTATTTCTATAGCGTAATGGTATGTGGTTTCGGTGCTTTCTTTTTCTTCCCCCGTGACACTCGCATAGGATGCATGTGCATCCCTGCAACCGGCGTCCTGCTACCCCAGAAAATCCGCGGTTGGCTCTCATCTCACGGACACCTTATTTGTCAGGTACAAGTCCCTACAACATTGTTAGATTGTGTCTTGCGCGTATTAAGGTACATACGGAGAATGAAGTACAGCCGCTTAGATTCAATTTGGAAGAAATGGGAGAGCCAATGATGTAGAACCACTATCAGCGGGACGTGCAAAAATCGCTAATAAATACAGGGTACCCGTACGGCGTATCTCACCAACACTCTGTACGAGTGCTTGTGCTTGCGTCTATTGATTTGCTTTACAACACTCGACAGCACGCCTTTTCTACGAATATTTTTTCAACTCGGGCGTGTCGCACAAGTACAAACAGCCGGCAATACGGAGTAAGATACTCCGTACACCGTACGCGGACCTAATTCGAACCACTCTTCCTGGTTGCTGTTAACACGTCTTATAAGGAGCAGCTAACGGGTTTTTTTAATACGCCGAGGAATACGACTATTCCTTCTTCTCATCGTCTCGCATTTCTGCCTATTGACGTGTATCAGTTAGTAAGAAATACAATAATACTCCGTATTCGCATCCTATCGACCCGTTCTGTGTCCTGCTTTCAGTGGACCCTCTCATCCCTAGTCAATAGGATATCGGCGCCCTCCGGACTACGGAGTATTCGCATTGTATTGATACTCGCAGAACAAACTAAGTAGCCGCCACGGGCCGGTGTGGGCCTACCAAAGCAACTCCATACGGAGTACGGAGTACTATCCGCGTATTCGGCATATGTATAATAACGTACGTACGTGAGACCACCTCAACTCTGCAATGATCCAAGTTATTAAAAATAAATAAATAAAGAGAACGGATTCACACGCCTTTAAAATTGTGGCGGCTCCGTGCTATTTCCTCTTGGGCAATTATCAATGCTTCTGAGAATATTGGTGATCCTGTTATTTAAATGGAGGTTTCGCATACAGCCCATAATTACTGAATTTTCAAGAAACCACGGAATTCGAGCTCCGTATGGTTGTCGAAGATTCATATCTCAACAAGGCGCGTGGCTTCTTGGGTCTAATCGTCTGAACCTGAGCAGGGTTGTTCCGCCAGAAACGGACACCCGTAATCATGCTGCCACATTTGATGAATATGCATATGCCCAATCCGTCATTTACCTTCTGTAAAGTTGTGGAGAAGGAAACCAAACAACGGCATAGCCCGAATGGCCAAACGCACCAACCAGACTGGAATTATCTTGGTCTATATGTGAGCATCCCCCGACCAAGATCCCAACCCTTTCAACATAAAGCGTAGCACCCATACTATATGATAGACCTCTTATCTATACAGCAACTTTTCTCAGCCGTGGTCCGGGGAGGTTTCCACTGCACTCGCCGACAACCCGACAGCTGCTGCAACCGAATAATGTTGCCGCTGGAAAGCTCTTCATGACTACAGATATAGATCATGCACTCGGATCCATATGCTTCACAGGCATTGTATCGTTTGTTCAGCTGCAACCTGAATTTGCATCAGGACAACTGCGCTTCGTAACTGTGTTGGCATCTCGGTCGCCGTCGCATTGGAAACTCATCACACTTATAAGCACTAATATGTTTATATCATTCCTGTATTCGCATAACATTATTGGCAACATCCCCGTCGTTGTATGGAGAAGGTTGGTATGCATATAAATAATACAAGCAGAACCCGATTGTTGTATGAGAAGTGCGAGCTGATCTTGTGCCGTTCGTTGGGACAGTTTTTAAATGACTACACCTTAACAGTCTCCGCAGCCACAGCCAACTGTTAAGCTCTTACGCAGCAGACCAGAACGGACTAATGATAATAGTCAGCCAGTCCGTTTTGTGTATAATGAAAAATGAGCACTCGTAGTAATGCCTTTGTCGTGCATACGTTGGGAAGCAGTCATTGGCATCTCGTAGTGGCCCGGACAGGAATTGGTGGGCACAGAAAGTTCCCTCCCTACATGCAGCGACCGATCGTGCTGTTGAAATGAGAAAGATTTAAAATCTTTATGGGCATATACGTCGTGGCAGAATACGAAGATTGGTTGTGCAAGACATGAAAGCTGGCTGGGTTGTTCTCTAAAGAGAACCCATATTAATATTAATACCGGTACCATCGAACGTTCGGCAGGCGGCGTAGTTATGATTAGTGATGAAGATTGAAGGAAATGTTAAAACACAAGAGTAAATCTACTTGTATCTTCAGGAAAGAAGAGCTGCATCACGAATTTACCTAGTTCTGGAATAATTATAGTAGTGCATAATGGACATAGCTACAATTTTACAAGTAAGTGCTTGCCAAGGGAAACAACTTATAAAGTTTTGTCTATCAAACATTTCATGGAAGAAGAATGGTGTACATAAACTATGCACTAGTTGCATCTTACTTGGTAGTGCATGGAATAACAATACAGGGATTAAAACTACTCGTATCCTCTTCAACCTGATTAAACGTATGCGGATACGAGTGTTTCGGATTGTGTGTTTCGAGCGCTGAGCAATACAGTAACAAGCACGTGCACAACTGAAAGAAGAGTAGTGAAAAGGAGTCGCATCAGACAGCCACCGAAGCAAACCCATTGATATCCAGGCGTATGCGTGCATAATGATAGATACACATACAAATGACCTCTTCCCAACGCCACGCAATGCTGATGCCACAGCCCTGACCTGTCTCTTATCCGTCGTGCCTATCTAGTTGTGCCCAGCCTTTAGACAAATAGTCCGACCCAGGCTTTCTTTAGAGTGACATCACTTTGGCAACCATCCACTGCACACAAAATAGTCTTGCCGCTGGTGGCAAATCCAAGACCGGCATCTTTACCGCGTCGATTCTCGAAGCAGCGTCTGCAATATACCTGCCAGAAAAAGTCAGTCTTCACGTTATTTCAAGTCTTCTAGCCCTCGCTTTTTCAAACTTACGTGACCACAAGCCATAACGGCCCAAAAGTGATGCTCTTCTCGTTCTTTTCGAGATCGTGCCCGCTTCGCAGGCGGATCATCTTGGCCGCCATCAGGGTCGTACGCCAACTCTTCACCGCAACTAGCACACACGGCCACCACACCTTCGCCTGTGTCCCGCGTAAATCCTTCTCGCGCCGGTGGGGGAGGAACATGAGGCGGCTTCTCCGGACCGCCGACACCGCCCATTCGAGGCATTTGCAATATGCCGTTAACTTGGTAATTTAATTCCGGTTGGTTACCGCTCAAAGGATTCATGGGTATATAATGCTGTCCGATGATCTCAAAGTCGACTGGTTGTGGGACGTGGTTAATAATATTTTCCAGCTCCGAGGCACGAAGAATGTTGCGCCCACTGTTGCGGTAATGCGGATTATGGTTCGCGTGCTGATTTGTGTGTCGGTTACGGTGGAATGGAAATATATCTGGCAGCGGTGGCAGTCGGTTTCGGGCAAACTGGCCCAGCCCGAAGCTGAGCTGCATTTCAGGAAACATATCGGCTGGCCGGCCGCGACGCAATCTATTCGACCTGAGCTCGACAAATCCCGGACTGGATGGGCCTGCTGCACGATTATTATTTTCGTGCCGCGGATGAGCGTCGGGTGAATCGTCATTAAGACCGGTCAAGTCGATCACTGTTGGCTGAACTTCGTCGTCACGCCGTGTCCGCTCTTGCCGACCTGCCCAGCGAGATGGCCGCTGTTGGAAAACAGGACTGTCTGGCTCATCCGTCAAGTCAATGACGTCAGGCCCTTCTCGATGCAGTTGTTGCCCGTCCATCTCGGTGTCCATAATGCCCACAGTATCTGGGCGTTGTTCAATGCGCTGGTAGAGCTGTGGCAATTGAGACGGCGCGCGAAAACTGGACTGTTGCTGACGCTGTTGATCTAGCCTCTGTCGAGCTGTTGCCGCTTCTCGTTTCAGTTGATGGAGGGTTGCGTCCACCTCGGATGGTGACGAGCGTGTAAAGTGGGATGATGAAAAAGGTGTGATGGTCCGGTCTTGGTTTATGTACCTGTCACTTCTTCCGCTAGTATGTTCGATGCTTCCCACTTCGCCCTCTACTGCCTCGTCTTCCAATTCGCCTTCCCTTGCGTAGTCCCAGTTCGCTTCGCGGCCTCTGGCGCTGTAGCTCTCGTCGAAGTTAGTCTCGCTTCTTCTGATGAAACTGTCCTCGCCGCTGCCACTGCTTTCACTTGTCGACGCAAAGGCTTCTGATGTCAAGCCGCTGCTCGAATCGCTGTTGAGGTCGCTGTCAGGGTCGCCGTCAGGGTCGCTGCCAAAGCCGTCTTGCCTTTTCAATACAGACGTAGGCCAGGTCTCGTCAAAGCTGTCGAGATAGAACTCAGCACCCGATGCACTACCATAAAAGCCCACAAGATCGGTGTATAATGTTGCAGGATCAGAAATGGCATCCAAACTATTAAGCGATCCCTCCTGGCCTTCCGAAAGAATGTTGCCGTCGATGACCTCAATCGAGGGGGAACGGTTATGGTATTGCCGCAAGCTCGATGGAATCGGCCTATGCTCAACTAGTTCTGAATGCGTATATGCGAAGGGAGAAGGGGATGGGATATCGTCGGAGTCCAGGTCTTCAGAAACGAAGTCGCGTGATTCGAGAGAGGAAGGGATATCCATGCTCTTGTCTGCGGATGCAGCTGCAGGAAGCGCTTTTGTTTGCTCGGGTGGGGACTAAATTATGCCGGAAACGGGAACGCAGCAGTCGCTTCTGCGACTGCCTAAGAAACAATTATTAATAAATTTCAACAGTCGAGTTCACAAGCGTTTATGCGTACGAGTAAAGCTAGACAAAGGCAGCATGAAGTAAATAGAATAAAGAAGCCAGTGAATGGACTCACAGAAAATACGGGAGGAGAAAACAGAAATCTTTTGACGTGCCGCCCACGAGCGCAGATTTGTCATGTATTAATTGATTATATAAGCGGGTATGGTTTAGTGGCAATTACCAGCCAAGTAAGGCGACATCGGTTTTCTTATATAAGCATATTATTAATAATGTACGTAACCAACCAACCAAAACCCTGATGATGTATTGGATAATACGAGATACGGCTGGCGGACGAAAACCTGGTGGCAGTCCTGGTAGTGATGAAGGATCGGTAATAAACGCAGCATATACAGTGCTGACAGCGTGGTGGTGGCAGTAATGGCAGGGTAGAAAAGTTTTTGAGTACGGAGTAAGATACTAGACGGACCTGTCAGCCCACGAGAGGCAGCCAAAGACGGGTGAAGTTGCACTTCGATCTCACATGTCTGCCATCGACGGGTCTTACTCTGTAAATATCACTAACTATGGTAGTGGAAATTGCAAGATACTTTTATGGAGCCTAACAACAGCGTATGTGTGGTCATTTACGGAGTGCCCTATAGTACACATTTTACTTTCTGGGTCAGCTTTTGAGCGAAGCTGGAAGTTAGCATCTTCATTTTGCAAAATATTGAAAACCGCGTGCCTAAAATCGTGCATAAACCTAATGAGAAACCAAATATACCAGTCTGGCAGACAAACTAATACCTATACTTCGTACAAAAGCACGGATAAAAATGCAGAATATATTATATAAGCAATCAGGTCAGTCTTATTTTACATCACGGAACAAGAGTCAAGCAATGCTCACACCATCCCAGCTTCGCCGACCCTATCTATTCCTTTGCGCCTAGCACCGAAACAACCCCTTCACCATTAACAGATAACAATTCCTTGGCCTCAAGGCCCCATTGAACTGCCACTGACGGTGTAGCACTTGAAAACATCTGTGACCATGCCTTGACGCCCTTGGCATAGTGCTGCACCGTCAGGCCTGCCGGCCCAGCGACGGCCAGAAACTGCCCCGAGTAGTCCCAGGCAAGTGCAGCCACGACACTACCCGTGTCGATCACCTTAGACACCGCATCATCGCCTTCCTTACGCAAGTCGAAGATAGTGATCGTGGTCTGGTCCTTGGTCGACGCTGCGATCCAGTAACCATTTTCGGAGAAAGAAACGGCTTGCACGGGTGCTTCAAGGCTGAACGTCGTTGCCTGCTCGCCTGTCTTGGTCATAAAAACTTGTACATCACCGGCAACCGTGCCAGCTGCGACCAGATGACCATCGGGGTGAAAGGCGACCGTTGTGATAGCTAAGAGCAAGAGTCAGCTTTGACGGAGACAACAAGCAATGGCATCTGCATAAAGGAAATGAAAGCGTACAGGCGTTACTGTGTGAGCGGCTAACACGAGCCAGGGATTCCAGATCGTAAAAGGCGATGGTCTTGTCAAATCCGACAGAAGCGAGAATCTTGCCCGATGGATGGACGGCCAGACCGGTGACAGCACCAGAATGCTCCTTCAGAGACGCTGCTTCTTTGCCTCCCATAAAAATCTTCACGGATCCTTTGGTAGTACCCAAAATTATTTTGGTGTCAACCCAGATGACAGACGTCACGGGCTCGTCAACCTTGAGCGACCGCTCCAGCTTTCGTGCTTCGATCGAGTATATCCCCATACTTCCATCGAGGCCGGCCACGGCTGCATATTTTCCGTCGCCCCCAATTGCAATGGATGTTGCCTTAACCACAGGGAGGTCATCAGATCTGATCTGGGAGAAGGCAGAGATCTCGTCGGCTGTTGCCCATCCGGTAGGCACTGGGCGCCGCTTTCGGGACTTGGAAAGCCTAGAAAAGGTCAAGTTAGTACTTTTTTATGCAGGATATACTTATCCGGTATCGCATACTTCTTGAGCGTCTCATCAACGATGGCTGCCAGAGCCTCTGGCAACTCTTCATTATCGACAGCCATGGAATCTTCTCCGTTGGACGGATCGGTACCGCCGGCGACGACCGTAACCTGTGCGAGAGAATTTCGCGCCTCATCTCGCTCTTTTGTCAGACGTGTTATTACGCGAATTGCTGCATCGTGTTGATAGAGTGCCGTAGCAAGTTCCATTCGAGTCTGTGCCAATTGCTCCTGCAAATTGTATGTCTCCAGTGCCAGCGCATCCCATTCGTTTTGGAACGTCGCCAGCAGAGCTGGTATAGACGTCAATGCCGGTGGCCGCGGCCGGACAACACGGCCAGTCCTGAGTGGCAGCAAGTCTTCAACATCAAGCTCCTCATCCGTGCCGGGTTCTTTGCCGTTCTGCTCGATGTACTTCTCGATCAAACGCTTCTCATAGACCGTGCCAGTCTTCTTCGACACGACGGGCTCCTCGGGAGCTTCGCCCGAGATTGCACAGAGCATATTGGTTATAGGGGCTGCGTTGCCTGCTTCGAGAGAAGAAAAAGGTAGGGAGGTAGGGAGGTTCTGTTGGCAATTGTTGTTGCGGTCGTTGTCCACAATTTTTTATCTTTAGTTGCTTGATTCGAGCGTCGCGTGGAAATTTTAGGCTGGGAGGAGCAATCAGCCAATGAGGTGACGCGCTGCTAGATGAGGTTACCTGAGCAAAGCCAAAACCCTCCCTTAAGCTGGGTCCTTCGTTTCAACAATTCTTCTTTTATGAAGTACATGCGTCACACTCCTAATGCATATCTTACTTGTTTGAATTGGTTATTCGCTTTTTGGGGGAGGAAAAATTAATAAATAAATAAAAACACTCGGGAGTTATATTATCCAGCCATGGGCGATATTTGACATTTCTTCGAAGCCTATCGGCGAACTCCAGTGCACACTACGGCCACCGCCGCTTAGCTTCAGTTGTATAATAACCCTTACGACTCAGCCCCTCCCAACATCGATTGCATCAGTCTCAATAACTTTGATTTTGCATTTGCTGCCGTCCCAATGGCTACCATATCTTTACCGGACATCGCGTCTCTTCCTTCGCTCTCCGACGAGCAAATAACGACTATGCTGGACCTCCTATTCGAGCCAAGCAAGGACATCTATGCGCTTTTCCTTCCTCTAGTACGGACGAGACTCTTCTCCTCTTATCCGGACCTTGTCGATGCCACCCGCTCTGCACTTCTCTCTCTACAAGCAGATTCGGTTTGCAATGTTCGTGCGAAGAAGGTGTTGCTGTCCATCTTGGGGTCACATCCCCGACTCGGGGCAAAAAAAGTCGACAGTGCACAAAGTGTCGCAGAGCAAGCTCAGCTCAAGGCCATCGATGGTAGCAGAGAAGCAGAACAACTGGCTGCCTTGAACGCCGAATATGAGATCAAGTTTCCCGGCTTGCGGTATGTCGTCTTTGTGAATGGAAGGCCGAGAGACATAATCATGCAAAATATGAAGGAGAGGATAGCACGGGGCGATTTTTCCAGGGAAGAAATGGAAGCTATCGAGGTATGTTTTTGTCGGAATGAAGTCATATTCCCTCACGTTTAGTTGGCAGCTAACATGGTTTTCGAGGCTATGGCCGACATCGCTAAAGACAGAGCACAAAAGATTCTGAAGGTGGTAGCATAAGATGAATGTAATTTACCAAAAAAAAAAAAAAAAAAAGGTCGTACATTCTAATAAATGGCATCCTGCATTTGCTGTCTATGGAGTAAGATATAAACGCCCCGTAAGATGCTCCGTAGAGCCTCTCTGAACGTACCGTAATGTACGAATAACATAAGTCACAAAGTGTTAATACGGAGTACTCGTACGGAGTATCTTACACAGTTTGAATTTTCAATATCGCTCTAAACATTGGCCCGCTAGCTCCTCTTAGTCACGTGACTATCTAAGAAATGTTCGTTCCGCTAACCCCAAGAGGAAAAGACCTCTACTCCGTAAATTCTCGGCCCATAACATTTGTCTTTCCGAGAGCGTCAGACCATATCACCTAACGCCTCAAATTCAATTTCTCCCTCTACCAAAATATCGCCAACTTCCGGTTCACCCACACACCTCCTCACCACTTTCCCAATTGATCAGCAGCCATGTTCTTGCAGCGCTCCGCAGTTGCCGTCGCTCGTCGGACGGTAGTGGCGCCCGTTGTGCGTCGCACATTTGCGACATCCTTCATTCGCCGTGAGCAAAATTCGCCCCTCCTTCCGACGATGCGTCTCAAAGATGTTGCCATCTCTGTGGAGCCAGCACATCTGGCATTTGCATCTATCTCTACAGCCAATTCTAACGATCCTATTGTGTAGGTCAATCTACTGTTCCTGAGACTCCGACCCCGAAACTGAAGACACTCTCCGGTATGTTCCATTTTCCCGGAGCGCAACGGGAAACCCGCAAGAAAAGACGATACCAGGAGATATTGGCGCAAAATATATCTCTTCTGAACTCGGCATGGTGGACTGAAGAGTAGGCCATATTAAAGAGCACAGAACACTGATTTGTATTTTTTTCCCCGTTGTTATAGAGATTCGGACCAAAGAGGATCTGCTCGGCCCCGGTGCTCAGCCTGGCACCATCCCGACGGACATTGAACAGGCGACTGGCCAGGAGCGCCTTGAAATTCTCGGCAAGATCGAGGGCGTGGACATCTTTGACATGCGGCCCCTGGACGCTTCGCGGAAAGGTGAACTACATCCATACTGCTTTTTTCCTGCGGGAACGCGGCATTGCTAATAGGCATGTACAGGAACGGTAGAGAATCCCATCTTGGTCCGCTCGGCTGGTGATGAGCAGTATGCTGGCTGCACGGGCTTTCCGGCGGACTCGCACCAGGTGATCTGGGTGGGCGTAAGTGTCCAAATTCTTATTCTGCATCGTATTATACTAATTCTAATCGATCTCTTAGTTGTCGCGTGCTCGCCCAGTTGATCGGTGCTCTGAGTGCGGCAATGTCTACAAGATGGACTACGTTGGTCCTCAGGATGATGGCCACGGCCACCACGATCACCATGGATACGAGGAGCCCAAGACTTTTGCTGACTTTGTCAAGCCCGAGTACTACTAAGAAGTGGCAGGAAAAGTGGCAGATGGTTATTTAGGAATGTGGTCTTAAGTGGGATTTGTAGTATAACACAAATGGTGATGCTGGGGTTGTTGAGTAGAGAAATGTCGTTTGGTGACTACTTATCCCCCATCTGGTGCTAGATAGGGACGAGTGAACAATCGGGCAATCTTGCATATCCTGAACTCGTCGTGTTGTTGACGTCCCAGTCTGAGGTTACATCATGCAGCTGCTAAAATACCAAAAAGTTTGGAGAATTCGTAGTTGCCGTCCTCGTATATTGTTCAAGCCTGGCTATCATCTTCGAAGCTCATCTTGATTTTTTTAATCCCTTTCCGTTTCTTTTTATCCTTAGTTCCAACTTTGCTGGCACTCGCCACGTTCTTTGCATCTTCGTTGCTTTTCTCCTCGGACCAGTCCTTTGCTATATGTTTGCTTCTTCGCTGCTCTTTCTTCTCTTCTCCCTCCTCACTCACGCCAATAAATTTGCCCATTTTCCTCTTTTTTCCCACACCAATTCCTGCAGCGCAACTTTCACCCAATTTGCTCTCTCTCCTTTCTTCTTCCTCATTGTGTTGCTGTTTGTCTGTAGCACCTGCCACTGTTGCAGCACCATCTGTACCAATGGTAACGCCAGTTACCACGTCACCACGGTCGTTCAGAACGAGTGGTGCATCTTCTGCCTCTTCGCTGGCAGACCGTTGCTTGGTAGGTCGTCTGCGTGCCGCCAAAATGGGGTCGGGGCCAGTCTGCCCGCTGGCCTGACCGCGCAGAGCAGCCAAAAAAGGCGGGACATTCTGTGAGTAGGTAAGGTTCTTGGCGTTGATCTTTTGAGACGACATGACGTTGCGTGAATTGTCAGGCTTGTGGAAAGCTGCCGGGGCCGTGGCATAGTTTGTAATCGGTGAGGTATAATTTTAAGAACGGCAATATCAATGTGCCATATTATGTTTATGTGCATATATATTAGGTGGAGGTTGTGTCTGAGCGGACGAACTGCAAATCGGTGGCGTTCCACTATTATTTATTGGTGATATCTTTGATTCGCCACTTCGGGCGCCCCGCCCATTCAAGAGTAAGACACGGAGTACGGAGTACCATGGACCACAATCCCGGTCTTCGTTTAACTAATGCATTTACTGTGTACAGCCACTTACATGGAAACTGTTATTATTGACCAACAAAAGAATAGGTAATAACTCTCCTGCTGGAGTACGAGCTGAAGTAACTAAAAGGCAATGATAGAGCAGTCGGTGATATCATCCAACCCAACCATTCTGAGGCACCCCAATTGTCGCCAAAAAGGCAGCCAGGACACTTGAGAATATCATTCGCTTGCCAGATACCACACGGTAGCCGCCACTTTTTGAGCTTGTACTAATGCCGGAACTGTCGCAGGATTGAATGAAGCCAGTCGTCGTGCAAGTGGCAGTACTACCAGTGGCGGACACAGACCCTTCCTGGTCGCCAGAGCCGGCACCGAGTCCATTGGCACTTCCTCCAGGAATGATGTTCCCAGAGTTGGTAGTCTGACTACCCGCAAAGCTAGAAGAAGGATTCTGCTCCCCAGCCCATATGTCCAGCCCTGTTCCCAGAAAAGACTTCAAGACAGTCGGCTTGTCTCCATTGTTGACCGTATCATTGGTGGCCACAATATTGGAATAAGTATAAGAGATGGCGTTATTCGTGCCTGGGGCAGATAAGGCGTTGAAGCATTTGATCTCTACCCGGCCCAGCATGGCATAATCGTAACCATAGTTCTTGATATCTTCGGAATTCCAGTCGATGGGCCCGCCTGCCCAAGCAATCGTTCCAGGGGCATTGGAATCGGCGCCGCCCGGCCAAATAGAAAATTGCACACGCGATGGCGATTGGGGAAAGTTCCACTGGTTAGCGGTAGCATTCCAGGTATCGGATCTCTTCTTAATACGGCCGACCTGGCCATCGACAAGCCAGGTGATTTGATCAGGTGTCCACTGCATCTCAAATGTGTGCCAGTTGCTGTATGTGTTGGACAAGGATATATTTGCAGAGTTGTGATCTGTCTAGATTAGCATGTGCCATGAAAAAGGTCGAGAGAACAGAGACCAGTGGCTTACAGTCTAGGATACCTTGGAAATAGTAATTTGTTTGTCCCACTTCCAATTCCGTGCCGATGAACTCGTAGTCGATTTCATCCTTCACGTCACTGAGGAGAATGAAGGCAGTCACAACACCAGCGCCACGTGAAGTTTTCATCCTGGCCGTCACAGACCCGTACCACATATAGCCAGTTGATGCCAGGACAGTACCAACTGACTTGGGGGGCATGGTTAAAAGTATATTTTCATTCTTGTAGACGAGCGGTGTTCCTTGTGCAACCCAATCCGCATTTTTGGCATCGCCGAGGTATTTGCTGATATCGACAATGCCATCCATGCTATTCATAGGAAATGTTTTGCTTTCGCATTGCGGCTCAGGGACGCATGAATCCAAACTGAAAGACATGCGTGGATCACAGCCTCCCAGGCAATATGCACCGATTCCACATTGTCCATATTCTATGATATGAAGGAAGATGTAGATTAGCTTTGTGATTGAGCCGTATAGTATAAAGCTGCGGGAAGGGTTGAAAGGGTAGAAAGGACTATCCCATGCCATTTCCTCCACGGATAGGGCTGTCCACTTTGTTTGCCTCGTTTGGTGCCAATGTTTCGTGGGTAAACTTACGCGAACAGCAAGGCGTCTCCTCTGGGCATTTCTGGGAAAGAGAGCAATTTGCTTGTGCCGCAATAGCCGTAGAGGCTCTGAAGGTTAGAACGGCAATGATAGCAATACTTCGACGCATGACGAATATGAAATGGTAAAGAACGTGTACACCATTGATCTGGATCGGCCGAAGTAGTCAGGAGTATATCGCCGCCCGGGATAAAACGAGATTCCAGATGAGAGGAAACTGAAGAAATGTATGAAAGGGAATGGGAGACGTTCCTATTGATTCACTGGAGATAAAGGCAGCGTCTGGAAGAACCCCAAAAAAATGTGTGAGGAGGAATGAAGGGCACAGAAACTGTTCCACGACGTGATGTAGGTAAGGAATAGATGAAAAGAAGAAAAACAAAGTCAAATGGAGATGGTTTGATGAACCAAAACTAAGTGGTCATACGCTCCTGCTGTTGCGTTTAGCACGGGCGTATTCTGTCATCGCTCTTTCCTGGTCCAGTGATGGGGCTCCTGACTACGTGTAGAATATCAAGAATCCGCGAGATTGCAGCTACAACATATGGAGTACTCTGTATTCGTATTCTTCCTCGTCGAAATTATTATTTACTGCTTATTCTTGTAAACGGGCAGCAACCCAATTTACGATGCAATCAAGTTCTAAGCTATCTTAGCTACTTTGCGATTGGTCACAAATGCAATGTGTATTTTTTTTCGGATCCAAACAGCATCCAAGCTGTTTTTAATTCTACATACGATTCAGCGAGAAGCTGTTTTTATGAGCATGAAATGTGGTGTATTAAGTCAGATGTTTGAGGCTGATCCCTTAGCCACGAGTAGATACCGACCCTTAGTAGTAATATGAAATAAAATGTACGTAGCATCAATAATACAAATAACAACTTACCAAACACTCGATTTATTATCTGGCTTGCCAAAGAGGGCTGCTCTTGGCATTCTTTTATTCTGCATCTAAAGAGTCGAAATATTCATTTTGTTTTCATCACGATACATACCCCTCTATTTTGATATTATATCTTACCTGTCTCCTCGTTTCTGGTTTCTGGTTTCTTTACGTACAGAGTACGTAGTATTGCTTACCTTCTTTCTTGCCGTATTCCTTTTACCAACAAATCAGGCCCCCTCCAGAAAGGCGGAGAAAAAGCTTGGTTTTGCAGAAAGCTAATCCTCGTTTGGAAACAACGCGAGGGAGACATTCCGTCAGATCTACACCGTGGCAAGGAGTAAGAACGATACGCGAGCAAAAATATTTCTTACATACGGAGTACGGAGTCCCTTACCTTCTCATCCACGGGATGTCTATTTGTGAAATTCGATCTTGAGCAGTTTTTATCATAATGTAGCTTAACACAGGCACTCAGATTTTGATTGCAAATCTCCCGTGATTTATGTTATTTCGATTGTATTGATCATCGTGGCACGTCCATATCAATCTTTAAAGGCACGAGTGTCAACAATAACAACAGTAAGCGTTGGGTCATCAGCCCGGAAAACCCAACCCGTTTTATAACTCACACTAAAGAAAAACGTGACCGAAAACAAATTAAACCTGGCTGTAGGTTGAATAATACATTTTTTTTCCATTCCCATCGCCACCATATTCCCTAAAGCCTTCCCAGAGCCAGCATTCCAACAAAGAAAAATTGATAAGCGAAAAAGGTCGTCCGAAGAAATACAAATATCGGAAGGAGACGGAAGAGAGTGAAAAGAAAGCGAGAAATAAAAGAAAAGTCCGGCGTGTGTGGTATTAAGATCTGGTATTGAAGGCTCCAGGCAGCCGAAAAAAAAGAGCAATTTCTGTTCTTCTCCAGCGGCGAACCGACATGAAGAATATCCCGAGGAAATAGCATTCGGAACCATCAAACGAAAATTCTGTGGAGAACTTTGCCAAACGCACAACCGAGACGAGTTTACCGGACAGTGGCGGCGACTCGCACAATTCATCTTTACCGCTTTCCAGAGGCTGATGATACCTGATCTATTAGGAGGCATTAATAAATTGCATTTTCCAGGGGGGGATGTGCACTTGATGCTAACCACATACCCGCGAAGTGCTCTTTCGCGTATTGTTCGCATGCTTTGGCTGGTTTTCCGACTTTTTGGCCGATGACTTTCCATTTTTGGTTCTCGTATTCTTTGATGGCATTCAATAAAGCGACACTCTGCATGGTAAGTTAGTACTAGTGGCCTTCAGGACGATAGACAGAAAGGCGATATTTTTCGAGTAAAATAGTCATGGCAAGACTATACTTATCTCAAGGAGTTGGGGGAGAAATACCTCGTCTTCAGCAAACTCGGCATAATGCATATCCTTAGAATGTTAGTAATTGTTCTTTTTAAAAAAAAATGGATGTCAAAAGATACTAACCTTATACCAATGCTTCTTAACGCTTCCTTCTGTGCGCGTGGGGAAGGTCTAGCACAACTTGGTTAGTTCATTTCTTTCGTCATGCACACCGTATATCCAAACAAAACGCATAGTGAATGTACATACCTTGGCGATTTCTGCCCAAGAACTGCCTGCATCTCTCATCTGCTTCAAGCGGTGTTCTTCTGCAGGGGTCCAGGGTGTGTTTGTCCGGCTTTTCTTGGTTGGTGGAGGTGTAGGGGTGACGCCCGCGGCATTATCTGGAGGTCCGGGCTTCACTGGATTTGTAGATGCCATTGCAGTGGTGCCGGAAGCTGGGGGTGCAGTCGATACAGAAGTACCTGGCGTAGCAGGAGGAGCGGTAGGAGCTCCTGGAGCAGAAGGGGCCACAGTAGGAATAGGCGGGGGGATAACGGGAGACGCAGAAGCAGCCGGTGTAGGAGCAGTTGCAGGGTTTGGTCGCTTACGGCCACGTTGGGCGACTGAGGCCGTGGCAGGCGGAGGCACGCCGGCGGCGGAAGTTTGTTGTGACGTGGCATGAGGTGTTTGCGGATGCTGAGTATGCTGTTGAGTAGCATGTTGCTGGGCATGTTGGGCGTGCTGTTGGGCGTGCTGCTGGGCAACGTTCATGGGCGGAACTGGCGCACCGTGATGCGGTTGATTCGGTGGTTGAGGCTGCGGCGCATAGGAGCGGAAATCCATCTGTTCATTCCGCCGAGCTGGAATGTGCTGTTGATATTGGTGCTGCGTACTATACCAAGAATCAATAGAGTCAGTAAACTGAATCTGGCCTGAAGTTGGTTGCATATGCGGCACTTCCGGTAAGGGCAGCTGGGGCACCCATGGCGGCTCTTCAGTATCCGGTCTCGCTTTCGCCATTGGCAGCAGGGAAATGCGAGATTGAGCAACGTAGACTTTGGTAGGACAGCTCTACCAGAGACACAGCATGAGGGGGGGGAGAGCTATGAAAGGCTCTGTGGTAGGTGGGTAAAGTGTGGGCACGAAGTTTAGTGAGGGGTGTGAGAAAACGTGAAAGCCAATCAGTTCAGTCTTGGACTGATGATAAACTGGTGAAACAGCACTGAATGCGAGGCTGAGCTGATTCTTTGGAGAGAGAGGCAAGGTAGCAAAGACGAGGTGTGGTAAAAAGGGTAGGGTGGAACGAAGGTCCAAAGTACACGATAGCCATGTATCGAGCAACGCCTATCGGTAGACGGACGGTGCGTATTATGAACCAGTCTCGAGTCCACAAACACAGCCCCCTCCTTTTCGTTGTTTTACGCGTGTGGTGCTTGGTTGTCCTCCGTGACTGGGGAAGAAAGGATACGCACAAGGTACAAGGGAAAAGGTACTCACTGCATGTCGTTGGGGTGGTTTGCGGGGTTACCGTAGATGTACTCCGGCACAGGGCCAACTTGCCATTGCTCCATGACCTAAAAGGCACGCGCAGGCCAATGATTAGAACCGATCAAACGAAAGAAGCAAAGCAGTATGTGTATTTGATGTTTGGTAGTGGTGAAAATAACGAATGTGAAGGAATTGTGCAATAAATCAAACAAGGCGTATGTGATGAAGGCAGGGAGAACTGTATTGAAATTGACTTGTTGATGGAACAAGGACGTGTCGGTTTTGGTGGGTTTTTTTTTTTGCGAAGATTGGGGATGGTGTTCTACTGTCCAGCTGTTGCTGAGCGGACGCGGAGACCTCGGGAAGCCGGTGGTGGCTGAGGGCTGAACAACAAGCCTAATGCGGAGCCAGCGCATAAAAAAGGGTACCAGGGGGATTTGACTGCGAACTGTTGGCGGTAAGCAGCAGCGGCAGCGACAACTGTGAGTGGCGACACAACACGAAGATGGCGAATTGAAACGCGTGGATCCAACTTTTCGCACGAATGCTGTAGGCAGCCGTTGACGCTAATTCTGCATTCGCAACGCGAGAAGAGATGCCGGACGAGGAGGCCACACACCAGAGTGGCAAAGAGATTGCGAGTGACCGCGTGCGACAACAAACAGCAAACACAGGCCAGCAAATAGGGTGGAATAGGCAAAGGGAAAGGGGTAGAGAGCCCCCGCAAACATCAATCGATAACCGCAAGGGACGAGAGAGACAATCGAAGACGTGAAAGCAAGGGGAGAGAAGCATCGACTTACGGCGCGTGTATTGGAAGACGGTAATGGCGACAATCAGGTTGTCGACTGCTGGTGGCCAACTAGCTAAACTTCCAAATAGGCGATGCTGAAATCGCAAATGGCTTGTTGTCGCGTCTGCCTCGGTTGTTTGTTCTTGTCCCAAGACCGCTTCGGTTGCTGTTGGGAAAGAAAGCGCAGGATGTCTTTAATTCGCAGAAACGGCTGGCGGCATCGACTGGAGCGACTGGGGAAGAGCAGGAAGGTACGGAAAGCACGCCAAACCTGTTTTGGCGGCCGTCTAGAATTGACGGTACCAACAACCTTTTTTCTTCCTCCTTTCCTCCTCTTCTCTTCGGTTTTGGCCTACCCGTTAAATTTCTTTTCTTTTCTCTCCCTTTTCTTCCTTTTTCCTGGTAAATTAGGACGCGAATGTGGGAGGGGTTGGTCGGCTGTGGTGGCTGGTAAACAAGCAACGCGTGTTTTTTTTCTAGACTGTTTCCTATTTTTATGTGAGCCACATGCCACTTATGCGCCACGGCAAAGTTTTGCAAAAAAAAAAAAAAAAAAAAAAACGTTCTCTCTTCTTTTTTTTTTGCTCTGCCCTTTAATCCTATGTTTCTCTGATCGTCTGCGGACTCTCATCTACCGATGCTTTTCGCTCTCTCGGGTACCGAGAGGGAAATGCTCGCGATGGGTGTCATACCTTGAAAGATATTCCTATCAAATGTTCGCGTGTTTGTCGCGCAGAAACCCTGGACAAGCAAGGGTTTCAAAGTGGCGTTGCGCGGTGGGCAAAAATATATATATAAATAAATAAAATAGAGTTTGCAAGATAGTGCCGACGTCGTTTGGGCTTGCAACCCGGGGTAGAAGACGACAGATGCAACAGGGCTGGAGAAGTGTTGCGATGTACCTGTGGTCGAAGTCACTACTGGGTCCTGTGTATGAGGAAGGTATCCAGAAGTATTGAAAGGGGTGAGAAAAATATGAAACGGTCGGGAAGGGTGGAGGAAAAATGATAGGAAGTTTCTTGGGTTTAGGGTGAGGGGCGTGGTGCAAAGTATCTTTTTTGTATTCCGCTTGTGTCGCCCACTAAAATTGCCTGTCTATCCCTCCACTCAGGCCTATTGCCGGCCAGAAGGGTCTTCGGCGGGAATCAGGAAAGTACGAGTACCTCGGCCCCCGTGGCGCTAGTCGTGCTCGGCATATGATTAAGCAGCTCTAATGACCAGCTACGCCACAGACCACGTATTCTTGTATCTTACGATAAACATGCGTCAAGCAATAGATGCCAAGGGCCGCCGGCAGCAGCCTTCCATATATATGTGCTCCATCTTGTCTAGAATAGTCTCTAGAAGTAAGCACAGTGCAGTCATGAAAAAGGGTTGAAGAAAAAAAAAACTGCAATTGTAGTTTGCTCTGACGTGACCGTCCCTCTTTTTACTCGTGCCCCGTTCTCCGTAGTACTCCGTACTCGTAGGCGTTAATAAGGGTCGCACTAATGAAGTGGGGCATATCTTACTTGTACGAGTACCCATTCTCGTACTTGTACTTGTACTCCGTACGCTGTACGGAGTACGAGTACGAGTAGTGGACCTTTAAGGGACTGCCATCCCAACAGTTTGTTCCAAACCCTGTCTGTCTGTTTATAGAGTACGGAGTACATTCCGCTAGATATCAGTTCTATCATTATGGTAAGGGTATAATGCTGTGTGCTCACCTGAGCGAGAACCCATCCTAGATATTGCTAAGATCATGACAACAGGCTAATACACTGTATAAGGAAGCCGTATTAATTTATATCCTACGAGCACACGTACAAGTACGGAGTACAGAGTACAGGATACAAGTACAGGGTACAAGCACTGCCTGAGTGTCGCATGTGACAAATCGAGCGCCAACGGGTTCGGGTTGCTTCGGTCAGACACTGTCCAATAAGAATGTGCCTAATTGTGGGTCAATCATTTGTGCCTTCAGGGCAAGGTTGCATGCTTTGTCTTCTGTCCTCAGCATGTGTTCGTTCGTACGGAGTACTCCGTATCACTTCTATTACGGAGTACTCCGTACGAAGTACGAATACGAGTAAGTTGCAACAGTAATATTATGGGGTATTTCCTCGTACTTAGAAGATACTTATCTTATGCAATGGAGATCGTGGCCGTTACCCGCGGCACTCCTATGTGGAGACTTTGGAACGCCCTTTGAAGACCTTTAGATAGTTCAATACTTGTCCTAAAGTACCCACAAGTACATATTTCACGATAGTTCAGGCAGTGGCCAGATCCTACATTGTTTACTCGTATATAGAGAACACGTTTGCAATCATCAGCTTCACCATAGGCACCATAGGTCCTGCAGTTGAAATAACAGCCATGGTAGTCATACAAGTTTCTTTGGTCACCCTTCTTTTTGCCAGTAATGAGAGTATAGGCTTAAAAATAAATCAAAGTAATGCAGGCCTTCCCATTTATTATACCCATGGAAAAAAAATCGTGAAATCAGGAATAGTCAAATCGATTACTCCGTACATCCTTCGATGAAAGGTGCGAAAACTTCGTACTAGGGGATAATTACTCCTCAGTGGATTTTCATGGTCAACTGGTCGTGATCTTCGAAAGCTCCGTTAATTTTTTTCCCGTCCTACCATTTAGACATTATTTATCGTACTCGTCGAATGCTATCATAGGCACGCCCTAAAGTAAAATTGTACACATGGCAGCAATTAGAAGGCATGGCTCCTGTGGTGGCGCTACGTTCCAAGTTAAATTGTTACAAATCACAGCCTTGAAGCCCTTGTTCATGCTCCGTTGGTAGGTTGTTATTTGTTATATATATTCTTTCTTTTGAGTCTCTAAGGCCCCGAAACTTCGCTGGAAATATATGTATTGATTGAATCCGTAGATCCTTCCAATGATATATTGAGTATTCACATACGGAGTATGGAGTATTATATCAGAAACAGTAATCGAAACGGAGATCGCCTCAATGCAATTTGCAACAACACATATTTTACCATCGAAAATCACGATATGTTTGAAAATGTACTCCGTACGGAGTACCTCATACTTAAACATTATACCATCTTCATCCTTAGCAGCACAATAATATTGCAACAGTGGTTAAATTATTTTTATTTACGGAGTACATACGGACCATCGCGATGCAACCAAGTTTTTAAACAGCTCGATAATTAAAATTCGGGCAAGCTATTATGGAGCTTCCCTTTTTTTTGAACAAACTGTTCTAAATCCTATTCCCGGTTTACAGGAGCCTACAAACAATGTCAGAAGCATGGCACGTGGTGGTTTAAAAATCATCAAACATAACGCGTCCTTAAATTCCGATATCAATCACAATATATTTAAATGGATATGCTATAAGATATTGCCTTTCTCTAAGCAGATGGGAGTCTATTTTTTTATATTTGCGAAGTACGTCTAGGGGTCAAGGTACGTATGCCGTTTTTCCAAACCGAAGCATATTTCAGTTCCACCCCATAACTACTCCGTACATAATCATCCTTTAGAAATATTTTCAAGCAATAAAAAATTAACAAAGGCGCCTTGGTACAAAGAAACGATATAACGGCTATGAAAATTTCATTCTGGGAGGGGATGATAATAAAATAGATGATTGTTCTGGATTCGTAAGAGTGCGGTCACTGGAAAGATCGTGCATCTTGTAATCGCCATACTCTTGGAAGAGCCTAGGGCCGAGGAAGAACCCCCCCAAAATAACAATAAAAATGGATTTCGATAAGTTTATCTTCTTATAGAAACGAGAAAACAGACGACGACGACAAGAGAAACGACGGATAACGTACCAGCGTTGTTGTGCGAGTAACTCGTATGAGTACAGAATACGGGATGCTCCGTACTCACAGTCGATATGATGCGCACCGCCCACATAAGTTTTTGCTAGCTTCGAGTGCAACTCTTGCCCGAGTCTACTTCAGTACAAGCAAAATGCGACTACAAACCACCTTGGCCCACCTGGTATGACCAATAAATGCTACACTGGTCCATATTGAAATATTGATAAGACCTCACTGGTCATTCCTAAAACATCGATGATGTTTCGTTATTTGTTTGAGCATTTGCTGCACGGGAACCATATTTTCCGGTTTTCAGGAAGCAATAGCCAGGGGCTGCCCAGTGTTATCTCGCAAGCACTGACGGGAAAAGGTAAGGCACCCTGTTTACGGAGTAAGGCGGGCGTACTGTTCAATCAGCGCACCTTTGTTTCTCTGCCTAGAAGGAACATGTAAGATACACGCAACCGTACTCCGTACTTTGCATTTTTATTGTTTTTCCATTGCTTTAAATTGATGCAAATTTTGCGAATGTATCGAAGTTGTCTATCTTAAACAGAAGACAAACTTGTTTATGAATGATCTAGGTACAATCTTCATAAGTATAATATATGAGTAGAGCCACGCAACACCATTACATTGTATACCAACGACGAGTACTCCGTACCCTGCATATATATAACTTAATCTCGTTCGTGCCTTGCCAAGCTTTTTTGAGGCTCAACAATAACGAGGTCAATGTGCAAGATAAGAATTAGACTTTGTCTCGCCTGTACGCGGAATCTTGGCTTCTGACCGCTGTTTCGATTTTTGCCCTAGGTAATTGAAAAGGTATGCGGAAGACCCCTTGAAAAGACGGACTATTGCTTTCCGGCCCAAGCGTACGGGGTATGTTTTTCTTTTTCCACATTGCACGAGGATACCTGGACACAAAGAAACAAATAGATTGGGAGATAGGGTTGGCGGCAGATATTGTGGGGGCTGTGATCCGGCTGTGTCAAAAACTTGGCGTTTCTGCACCCCACCAACAACAACCCCTGATCCAGAGTCGGAAAGGGTTGATACCGCGTTGAAATTGTGCCAGCCTCGTAGCGGGTTTCAAGGGACGCTGTGCAGGGGGTAGCATCTTTAAATGGAAATGGGCTTGGAAACTTAATCTCTTAGGTAGCAGTCGGCACACATGTTTACGGGCCTCGCCTGCAAATGACGCAAATAATTGAGAGTACTCCGTACGGAGTACCGCTTCGCGAATACATGCGTGGCCTCAAGACGCTTGCTTTGGACAGAAACCCCCAGACAGACCCCAGACAGACCCCAGATCCTCGAAGAATGGTCTGAAAACCAAATGGGTTGTGAATATGAGGCATCAAAAGCTACACCTAGAGAATATAGATGCTTCCGAGCTGCCAATCGGAAACAAGGCTGTGTTTCAACGGCAAATGCATGTCTGGTAAGACAGCCAACAGGGCTTGAATACGAGCACTCCATAGATCGGAGTACCGAGTAAACTCTGAGCCTCTGTTTTGAGTGTCAGTAAATAAGCGCTTTGACCCATGGAAATGGGGCTCAGTTCAAATACCCATTTCCTGTCTGTCCAATAGACGGGCAGCAAAATCTGTAACACATCCCGCAGCAGAGATGTCGAAACTCATCATCAAACATCACCTTCGTTAAATGGCTGCGTCAATATATCCATCTGAAATGTCGATGGACAAAGAAGTTTTAGAAATAAGTTTCTGCTGCGTCAAAAGTGTCATTGCAGCTCCGTTTTCCATAATCGCTCCGATGCCAACCGCAAACCAGCAATCGGGTTTGCAGGCTGGGAGCAGAACTACTCACACATGCCTGCTTTATTACTCTAGAGACAGGGGTTGTATAGCGGTTACCTTCTACTTTCGATTAAGTGCTCATATCCCCTGAGCCTCAAATTGCCCAAGCGTCGGTACCAAAGCAGTGTTGAGAGTTCAAGTAGACAGGGGTAGCAAATCGGTCTCGTCCTAGAAATTCCCTTCCGCAGTACGAGAATTTGTTTGGTGACCCACCAAGAGATGGGCAGAAACAGTCACGGAGTCGTAGCCCTTTCTCTCGGGGTTCGTATGATCCGTCATAGATGATGCAAAAAAAATTGGAGTTATGACCACAACAATAGACAACAGACGCAAAAGGGTTACGGAAGAAGATGCGAACTGTTGAAAAACATGAAGGCAATGAGTGTTCTATTTTTACCTTTAGTCACTTCAAAGCCTCCATCTACATTAAAGAGTCTAAAAATCCCAGAACAAACCATTGCGTTCATGTTATACGGAGTACCTACACACTTTTGAGCAAAGTTACTGGTGGGTTTTAAAAAAAAGTTACCCCCACCCCTCCTTTTTCAAAAGAGGTCACGAACAGACTTCATGCAGTCTTAAACTGTCGCATCATTCTCCTCCTTTCCACCCCCCCCACCCCCCTGGTTTCTCTACTCTTGTTTCCGATCTGGTCTAGTTTGCCAGGAGAATGCCGAGTAAAGATGGTGGGTTTGAGTGCTTGTTCATGGTGTTGTACTCCGTATTTTGTACGTCGTATCAATATGCGTACGTGCGTGTATTATGTGTGAGCGGGTGTTGTATCCTCCCTCGTATTATCTCTAACCCCCCCCCCCCCTCGGGCTCCACACAAGGTTTCCATCCAAGTGGCCGGGCTGCAAATCATGCAGTCCATAACATGGTACCCTAAGAGCGATATCAATACATAATTGTTCTTGATCTCCCTGCGATGTTCCTGAGTTTTTATCTCCTTCCCTTTTTTTTTTTTTTTTTTTTTAATTTTTTTTTNTTTTTTTTTTTTTTTTTTTTTCTCTTTTTTGTTTATTTGGCTTACTGCCTCTCATATCGAATCGTTTTCTCTCCGGGCGAGCAGAAAATATTTCTTTCTTTTCTCAACTACAGCGCTGTGGCGTGTATTATCTTTCCTTTTCACTTTTTGCTCCTCGTGGCTGGCCTACTTTCCTTTCCCATTTTAACCCAACTGGTTTGGCTATTTCCATTCTTTTTAAGAAGTACTGCGACAACTTCTTTTATTCTCATTTTATTTATTTTCCCTTCTCGGTGCTCCTACTTTTCTTCTACGACAATTTAACTCTTGCTCCTAAGACGCCATATATTGCTTACGCAGAATTCATACACTTCTGGGCATTCGCTTTTTTTTGTTACGGCCTATTCGCATTACGACGTTCCTACAGCATATTGAAATATTTTGCATCAGGAAACTTGGAGCACGCAGGCTTCTATTTATTATTCGGCATAATTTTCGACTACAAACGTTCGAAAGCTTCCACAATGGCTCATGTAATGCACATGACCCCTCCGGCTATGTATACTCCGGAAGTCGATGTTCTAGATCGTCACAAATATGGCGTTTCTAAGAGCCGAAAGCCAGCATCGACTGGTGGAGGCAGGGCATGGAGTGATGATGAGGTAGGCCAATTAAAATCGTTACATTGTTCACAGAGGATAATTTCTAATATGGTTATTTTTTATCATACAGGAGGTATACTTGCTCCAGACTCGCTTGCAGAAGATGCCCTACAAGCACATTGCTGCACATCTCAAGAAGACAGAGTTGGCTTGCCGCCTGCACTACCATCAACTAAGCCATGGCAGTAACCGGCGCAAACGGACTGCCAGCGTCTCTTCTGGCTCTTCCGTTGGTGGCCACTCGCCGTTGCTCTTGCCATCAGTCCCCTCTCCGATTCACGAGCATTCACCGACACCCTCACCCCCTGGCAGCTCTGGTAGTTACAGTTCAATGTCTTCCAGTTCCGGTGCTAGTGGAATCCAGTTGCCCAGCATCGTGGCCGCTTCCGCTACTAGCGGTAACAATATGACATCACCCCGGTTGCCGACCATTTTGCCGAAGCCTATCTCCATGACTATGACTCCTACAGCAATGACTCAGAATGCTGCCAACCGCCAATACTCGTCATCTCTGGATGTATCCTTAGTCACTGCGGGATTGTCATCGCACAACGTATCGTTGTTGCCAGCTGCTTCCTTCACGACAACGCCAACAGGTAACATGCCGCCACCGCACTCCACTGCCATAAATTCTGGGACGCCAAATCTACGCCTGGACTGCTCTTCCTTGCCGCCGCCACCTCTTCCATTTTCGGATCTTCCCCATTCTACCCATTCTATTGATATGGCCCGGCTACAGGCAATTTACTTGGCACACCGTCATGTCTTTTGGGAAGCCATTGCAGTAGAATATGGCCCGGGGTACAGCCCTTCTATTCTCGAACAAGCCTGGCGTTCTACAGGACTGATTCCGAGCATCGGAAGCCAGCCATATCACCAAACGGCAACACCATTGACTCCGGGAACATCGTCTGATGACCGGGACGTTTTTTACAATGTGAAGGGCACCCAGGATAAAACAAGAATATCGGCAATTTTAGGCATTGATGCCAACCCTCGGAGTCCCAAGGAACGGGAAATAGTTCGCCGCATGGAGGAGGAAAGAGTAGCCGTTTCTGCGGCTGCTTGAGGTGGATGTGGATGTAATTGACGTGTGGTGAAAATAAGCAGACCTGCTCTGATAACGTCAAACTTGATGTGATACATTTCTCCTTATCTTGTTGCGTATTTGAATTTTCGGAGTTCATAGGCGCAAGTCGGGTCCTCCTTTTTAGGGCATATTTTCTACCTTTCTCATTTTGAAGTTCCAACAATTAATAATACTGCTTTAGCATAGTTCTTGTTTTGAAAGGTGCTCGATAGGAGTTCTAGTAAGTAATATACGTGAGGACATAAAGACTTTAGTATTATTTTCTTGTGATCGCTTCTTAAACATTAATCAGTTAGATCTTAAGTTCTTTATTAGAAGCTACATTACGAAAGTAGGAAGGGGACCTTTTAGATATAGGAGGACTAATAATAACGGGGAGGGGGGAGGGGGCAACATAAGTGTATTTACTCCGTACTCCGTACTTCGTATATAATGAAAGAAAATGGGTTAATCTATAATTCTTCTTTTAATAGTATACTCGCTTATGGTAACGTAGTTTATCATCTACCCGGCCACATCACCTACCCGGCCACTTTTTCTAATTTCATCAACCTCAACTTCAACACGCGTTTTATTCCACCACAACCATGTCAGTTCATACAATTGAGTCTCGCATTGTTCTTGCAATAAACGCAAAACGTATGAACCCAAAATCAAGCATCCGACACCTCGCAAAACAGTACGATATCCCGCGAACAACCCTGCAAGATAGAATGGCTGGGAGACCTTTAAAGGCTGCTACTTATAGAAGCCAATCGAATTTAACGATGGCCGAAGAGGATGCTATTGTTCAATACATCCTACAGCTGGATTCGAGAGGATTTTCGCCCCAGAAAGCTGATGTGGAAGATATGGCCA